>JAKLMI010000044.1:0-122724 GCA_022813495.1 Pasadenomyces melaninifex | reverse complement strand
GGAGCGATCCTTGGTGCTTTCACGGCGATTTTCTCATTCAGATACTACCACATGTCGATTCGTCGTGGTTCTGGCTGGGCCTGGGGAGCAAGAAGTCGTGGGAGAGCTTTCTTAGTAGGCGTTGGCCGTAACGGATATGTTGGTGAAGAAGGTTGGGCTGCTGAGAAGGAAGAGAGAGCGCGACGCCACGATCTGGAAGCCGGGTCAAATGGCATTCCAAAGCACGAAGACGTGCTTGACCCTGGCATTGCTGATGCTGGTGACAGAGTTGATACCATCCATAGCCCGAAATAGATTAGGACAAATATTAATCCACTAGACTATCATACCAACCACTTCTCAAGTTCTTTCAAACCGTTTTCCCAGCCTTCTACACCTTCTTCACTGACTACCTCCTTAATATCCTCGACCTCAGCTTTCCTCAGCCACAATCTACTGGAGCCAGGCATGGGCTCTTCGCCATCAAAGAAGTACAAGTGCGGGAAGAAACCTTCGTCCTCCCTGGGTCCGCACACCTTGGCGTCCGGCGACTCCCATCGCAGAAGACCAAGCTCATCGAAGACAGGCGGCCATAGAACCTTCAAGAGGAAAACGACATTACGCTCGTCAGAGCTGGTCCTAAAGAAATGCTTCAACGTTCCTGGTATCTGCTTTGCGGTAGACATGTGTATAAATTGAGATTTGGTATCTAAATCCGAAGCGGGAAGAATTGGTGAATCGCCATCGTGTTTAGATTCCGGCGGCCATGAAGGTTTGGGTTGTGATGATGCGATCTTGTAGATGTACTTTGGTGCATCTGTTGGTGCGTTCTCTTCTGCCATGTTGTGTAGTTCGCTGAGCCTTGATCAGGCACGTCGCAGGTTAGCAACTTGCTCTACAATTGACTTTGATATCACGTTATGAAAGCTTGATTGATGGTGTGTGGAAGTCGTAACCCATGTTTCAGACAGTGAGGTCATTGAATAGTGGATCGTCGGTCTCGAACAAGGCGTGCTGATTGGTTGGTGTAAATGCTGAGCTTGCACCTTCCAACTCCTACTTCGTCGTATAACGTGATGATGATGCCAGCTCAGACATCATGCCACCAGCTTTGAAAACGCTGTGGCTGGGTTGGTACTGTCTGGCAGGACAGTGATGAAGAGAGGAGACGTCGTGCGAAGCAGTTCTTCCAAATCTCGTCAGCTCATGGTCGCAGAACGATAGCACGAGTCTCGTGTTTGCTGCATAACCAACGAACTGGTCATACTAAACCGCGGTTTGTCTCTCGTGCCAGTGTAGAGATTGCAACTGCTGGACGCATGGCTTCTGCAACGGCTTTGTGGCTGATATGTCTGTAGTTGCGGATCATATTGGGTTCGCAGGCTATCCAAGGCGTGCCATACATAATTCAACTCGCTCTCTTCTCGTGTGTATCAGCTTTCACAGGATTTTCGACGTCCTTCGACTCGAAGACCAGACCAAGATTCTCCCACTCGTCTCGAGCCATTAGACCCTTCTCCATTCTGCAGTCCAGGTATCCTCTGGCGAGCTGTCGACATTCATCGTTGTTTGTGCCAGGACGCGATTGGCTCTTAAGACAGCGTAGGTAAGCGGATATCAGATGCTTGCACTCGGAATCGTGATCGAGTGGGAAGCTACCTCTTTCTGGTGGCGCAGGCTTGTAAGATTGAGCTCTCCCACCAGGCGCACCAAATCCTGACATGGCGTGCTGGAGCTACTGAACTGCAAAAGAACGTGCTGAAGTATTTGTGAACGCTTCCGAGATCTGCTCAACCATGAATTGAACAACAATCGTCGCAGACAGTCGCAGGCATGCACAATTTGCGGCGGTAATACGGAGGTAAGTTTGAGAAATTGGAGATGCTAGGTTGCCAAGCCGAGCTCACCCAGATCAACCTTTCCAGAATTTATGTTTCAGATCCAAATCCGGTGCAAGGATCCTGTATTTGTCCTTCGGAGCTCGCCTAAAGCAGTCTACCGATATGGAGCGCCAGATGCCAATGAGAAGACTGTGATGCCTTGCAAGATTAGCGAATCCGCCTAGCGGGGATCTGTATGTCAAAAGTGACCTTCATACTCCTCGCCCTCGGTGAAACGTATGAACACATATTAGTGAGTGACGCATCATACAAAGTCTAGTAGATGCGAATCGTATAAGCTTTGGGCCTCACGATTGTTCCGAAATATTCTAGATTGTGCAGACTTCTTTCACCATCGCACTCTTATACAAATTGCTGGGCAATAATCTTGCTAGCATGAAATACGGAATTGTATGGACGTAGTCTTCTGCCAACCGTACAGTAATCAGCACTGTTCGCTCCACACAATTATCAGGGGAAGCAGCAAAGTGCCCTAATAAGTAAGCGTAATGGGCGTAAGCGAGAGCAGCTCGACCACTTCCGATATCCATAGAGTCCTTGCGCCTCATTTAGCGAAGGCAAATCGCACTGTTCAGGACCGAGATGCCAACAAGAACAAGGAGACTCAATCCTGGACTGAGCGCCTGGTAGTCGACGCTAGGTCTGTAACAGTACTGTATCGCATGATCATTGGACTTCGATACTAACGATAGTGCTCTTGTCGATGCTCATAGCGACCAGATCATCTTGAGCCGGCAAAAGCGCATTGCAGTGTATGAGGTAGGCGTGCTACTGGGAGTTATCGATATGGCAGGCCAATTGCTGAAAATCCAAACACCTTTTCGGCATCCGGTCGCATCGCGTGTCTCATCTATTCGTGTCTGTAGCGAAGAAATTTGGTAGTTGGCGGAAACTTGTACTAGTGGTACTGCTTGGGCACACTTGTCGATCTGCGTCTTGCGCATTGCTTGCGCGCCGGCGGATTCGGCTCTCAGGGTGCTAACCTGACATATCCAACTCGAGCGTATTCTTCATGCAGATGACGCTCGTGAAATCCGCCAGTGTTGGCTCTTATCGAAGCGGTATGACTCCCGCTTTCCAGGTGTGACATTGAGATATATGGCACGAACGAGCCATTGTGTAACGAAGCATAGGTGCAGAGTACCTTCAGTTAGCTACTTCTGTTGATCGTGCTTGTCGGTGGTCAGCAGAAGTCTAACAGGTTTGCGGTTTATCGCAACTGTTTTCTTGTTCCATAGATGCAACTTGATGTATCGTGGTGAAATATCTGTGATATGCTACTCGCAACTTGACAAAGCTCAATTTCGACTGACCATGTTTCAGTGGTCGTGAGCACTGAAATGGACCCGCGGGCAGGCGCTCATGACTCTCAGCGTTATTTGACGAATGAGCGATCAGAATCACATCTGGGCCGTCAATGTACGTAAAGCATCGGCAATGCCACTGAAATCTCCCGAATCTCGCATGCAGTCACAAGCAGATATGTTCATGCTCGTAGGTCGAGCACATTGTCGTAGCATAGACTGTTCCAACATAGAGCACATCTTTCAGCCATGTCGTAGTAGAAAACTCGACACTCGATCCGCCAGTTGAAATATGTGAGAATTGCAGAAGTTGCGGCGAGTCGAGCGCAGAGCTGAAGCAGAGGACACAGTGAGCAAAAGCATATCGTCGAACTCGGTCGCTGATGTTCGCACAAGCTTGTTTTGACTCATGTCAATCTAATCATTACGCCGTATCAAATTGGCTATGTTAATGGAACGACAACGTATTGTGCAGTATCCTAGCCTCGGCCACAACCTCATCACTCGACTCCGTTTCGGCATGCGATGCAAATCCTGTTGTACAATCTTCCTCGTAATGTCGCAAAAGTGGTGTCCAGCACCGATTTATGTGAACTTAAAGAGTTTGAAAAGCGTCTCGACTGAATAAAGTCCGAGAATTGCATAGACTTTAGGGAGCATGTAGGACTTACCTATCCTGCAATTGAACTCCTTGTGTCGCAGGAAAACTTCTCGTACAAATACATTTCGAAATGGTGATGGTTCATTGGTGGTACGTCTGCGTCGTCAATCATAACCGGCAAGTGTGGGATGACCTCTCTGTCGTCTCCAGAAATTCGCTCGCTGTCCCCATTCCTCTGTCAGAAGCCAGCCACCCCACCGCTCTAGAACGGCAGATGAAAACTCCCAGGAGAACTCATTGAGCCAGTCTTCGCCCCATATAGTCATTTGGCCGTTATCCTCAATCTCACACGCTATCGTACACACCTCCATGAGGAAAGCGTTGCAGTTCGCTGGACCGATAGCGATCAGTCGGTCTCGTAGTTTTGGTGATGGTATGAGGTCAATATAAGCATGATGTGGTGTTGTCAATTGGAGTTGTGTAGGTTTGAGTGAATACGGCAAGCCAGGAGCCAAGTTCGCTAGAGCTGTAAGATGAGCCTGAGGATCTGAGATGATAGGTATGTCAATGATGGGGTGGAAGAGTTGATGCAGACTTCGCCGTATCTCACGGATGTTATTTGGCACTACGACCACAAGACTGCCCGGATCGGGCACTGTGGGAATCAGGCCAAGGTCGGTACCAGGGTTGGGCGCCGACATAGCTGTTGATGCTTCTAGAAACGCAGAAGGATGTCCGTATGGAAGATATGCTGTTGGTGAGGGTTTGATGTGTAGATCGCCAGATGCGGTAGAAGGTCCAGGGGAACTCGCCGATGACCCGCTGAAACCTGCACGAAGAGCGTCGTTTTCTTGAACTAGCTGGACATTTTCACGACGAAGGCGTTCGAGCTCCTCGCCTTGTAGATTGTTTGCTTCCCTTTGTGCTGCCTCGAGCTTGCTCAGATGTTCTTTTCGTCTTTGCCCTACAGGGCTGTTAGCATGCTGATTGGCGGGCTCGTAACTTGAAACTGTAGGGCTACTTACGAAAAACTCGTTGAGCATTTCTGTTGTATTCTCTAAAGTACCAGGCATCAATACAAGATCAGCCACGACCAACATGGTCCGTGCTTACCTTTTCTTCTCTGCTTTGCTTTGTTCACTGCCTGACTCAGACATTTTGGGACTCTGAATGGAAAAGAATTTCGGCTCAACAAATCCTGTAGTGGTGGCGGTGGACATGATACAAGTATGCTTCCCTTTTGCCTCAAGTAGTAAGACCATTTTCAATTATTGCAAGTGTCAGTAGCGAAACCTAGGAGATTGATCGACAGTGTCGACAGGCTGTGACACCCCGTTGAAGCAAGCCAGACCGAGCTGAAAGATTGCAACGTGGTTATTACAGTAATACTGGGGACTCAAGGCTCTGCGGCCCGCTGCGAACAAATGGCCATGGACAAGGGACAAAGACGAAGCAGAAGTCGAGGCAGTCAGGTACTTCACCAGTATCATTGGTTATTGCGTGAGTGAAAGAAGGAGCCGTTGGGAAGGCGTGGAAGTGGATCAGGAAGTTCATTGGTAATGTACGGTGCGGAATAAGGTTGAGGACTTAGCTGAAGAACCTCAGCCGGCGAGATGACATCGTCGGACCTCGAGCCTAGGGCTTGGGATCCATTGTGAATCGACAGCACGCGTCGTCCCAAGCATAGCCGCTTGTAGTCTACAGGATGATCCTGAACCAAACCCGTCACGGTAGTGATTGCACATCTCAAAATCGATTGAGTGGAGAGGTGGTAGCGGGGCCCAACTCAAGTATGTTGCCATATAGAGCTAGGCGCATAATGGACACCAAGCCTTCGGATACACTCCCTCGCCGATGAGGAAACAGACTAGGCCAATTTGAAGAGCAGGTCAGAGACGTTGCCCAATTCTCGATAGCAGGCTTGGACGAGTCAGAGCACACAAAAAGTCAGGAGATGCTGTCCCGAGGCAGTCTAGATGCGATCGAGAAAGCCACCTTCGCTTGATTGGTCTGGAAGAAAGTAATCTCTAATTGAGCTTTGCAGGATTGCGTCCATACCAGTCCGAGTAACGGAAGGAGAAAAGAATAGTAATGTCGTCAGGCATCAAAGTGGATGGTTCAATATCTCAGAGTGGTCAAAATTCTGACCAGGATAAGCTAGGTCGCTAGTTTAATCCCAGACTAGTAGCAATCGTAAGCGGGCACTCTTCGCTGAGCTGCCAAATCAGACAAGCGAGGACAATTCGTCCGATGCTGTGGTAGCGATCGCGTGGGTCCTGAATTGAGGCACTACACTATGCTCATTTGCATACTAGCAATGATGCTGATCATGAAGCCACAATAAGTGGAAAACTAGCACTACGGCTCTTTACGACAAGCAGATGCGCGCCTCGAGGTCAAAGTTACGAACGACCACGAGCAGCAGCTAAAGATGTCTGTACGGGAATCCAAGAGCCAGTACACATCTAGTGAAATCTGTTAAGTTCTTTCATTATCAGCTAGCGACCGCATTTTGAAGGAGTCAGCAATGAGACAGTGCCAATGCGCTTGTCTCTGGACTAGCCTACAGATGCACGAATCGTTGATTGATAGGCCGAATCCAGTCGAACGCAAGCATCTAAGTAAGAAACGGCCTCGAGGAGAGGTTCGTCCTTGGTCGTGCTCTCGAAACATCGTCCTGGCTGTTTCAGACGAAGATCAACAAATGCCATGCATATGCGACTCCCTCTGTGTTGACTGCGTTGTCAAGCTACAGGTTCAGGGCTCACAAATCATGGCAGCAGCAGGATCGACCGCTGGAGTATCAAAGCATTAAGCGGACAGCAAAACTAGCAGCGGTGATGGAGCGAGAGAATGACTTCCTTGTCCAGCTGGGCTCCTGGTTCGCGTGGGACGACCAGTACTAGTTCCACAACATTTGGGCCCATAATGCCGAAACCGAATATCGAACGAGCTCCAATTGGTCAACCCCCCGGTTTTTGTGCTTAGAACAGCTGTGTCTAGCTGTATCACTTCGCCGATTTTCTCAGCCCGCTTCTGCTTCAGGTTGTTCGCTCATGAAGACAATTCTATGTCCTGGTGTCTAGCAGCTGAGACGTGAGAACGGACTGGAACAGTGGCGAATCGGATCTCATATGTATTGAAGCATATGCCGAGACAAGGCCCTTGAAACTGCCACGCACTAAATGGATAAGGTGTGTCATCGAATGTGAAGCAGTAAATAAGTATCTAGACAGAAGCTCGGCTATGGAAAATCGTCCCAAACTTTCGTTCATTGAACAATGCTGATCATGGCGACATCGTTGATGGTAGACGATGTCGCTAGCACAGCAGCACACCCGAGCGGATCTCTCGATCCAATATGGATTTCCTGTTATGTTCTACAAATCCGACGATCCTCGTGTGGTCGGTGTTTCACGAGGACGATCATACACATGATACATGACTTAAAAAGTATGACTTGCATATCATAGAAAATTCTTTTTCTGCCCTGGAACACGCGAAGCTCAATGCAGAATGGTGAGGTGACCAATCACACAAAATCGATGATTATCCATTCTGCATCGACTCAGCCTCAGTTTGTCGATCTCGGAAGGTGCGACTGCAGTATGGACGTGGATACCGTACATGCTAGACCTACAGCATCGCTTTACACGACTTTACAGACTCGATCGTCTGGGATTACAGATTTGAGTCAAAGATCTAACCATCATTCATGCTTCAATACGTATTGCCAAATGCCGAAAACAGTAATATGAAGCAGGTCACAACCGACGCAAAAGTGTGGATAAGCTGTACAGAATCATGCAGATTCCAGTCTAGATTCCTCGCTGAGATCGCAGAAGGGGCATATTGGGCAGGTTACAATCCAGCCAGTGAACAGTTTCTGGTAATTCCGTATTGAATGGGAGAAGCAACATTTTGATTGAGGGTGCTACCGAAGCTGAAAACATTGTCGACTCCAATTAGAGCCATAGTTCTTCTGAAGCACTATTGAGATACGCCGAGATGTTCTGCCATGGACCTCGTCGTGTACACCTGTTTCGATTGGACGAGACACAATCAGAGCAGTTTACGAAGCAGGCATTTGGAACTGAACAAATATGGCGATCGTATGCTCATGCATCCGAAAATAGGATCTAGATGCCTGGTAGATTTTGCTTGCTTCCCAGTCTATTACTGCATTGCGCCATGCCAGACATGCAACAAGCACACTGGAACGATTGACAGCTATCATTCGCCCATGGCTTGGGACATTTCATATAACTCATCTCATTGAAACGGATTGGTCAAAAGGGCTGTCTTTGCTCTGATTGAGACGATTCACTCTGCACCCATGACCCGTCTTCGTTGGGCTGAGCAAGGAAAGAGGAGTTTGCGTTCGCAGTGAATCTCACATTGAGTCATATCAAATGCGTCGCTATTTCTCTCCTTCCAGGCCTTCCAGGTACAATTAGAGTCTGTTGTACATTAGATCGGTGTCTCGATGAATGGAAAAGCCCATGTCAGTGTCATAAAGTTGTCCGTGTGCGGTACCCAAATTGGAGGCGTGGCTTTGCGCTGACAGGTGAAATTTCGGTACTTGCATGATTGTGCTACCTGACAGGACTCAGAGGCAGTGAATCCCGGACAAGGTTTGATTGTGCTAGCTTCTGGATGCTTGCTGATGTCGTTGAATGTTCTTTGTGGTTATGTTTGCTTTAATAGCAACAGTGGTATCTTCCTTTTCCTGTACAGATCCGTGTGAGATGTTGAGTTCAACCATCGAACATATTACTTCACACATGTCCACATACTTCCACTGCTTAGCTGCGAGTACAAGCTGCACCAACAGAAGCGCTGATGCTTCGCGAACACTCCAAATCGCATATATCGCAGACAACGATATTTGTGTTCGCCCCAAATCACTAAAAAAGCATAATCTGGTCGTGTTCTTGAGCATGAAGCCACCTTATCCAGGTTTTCTTCGGCTTGTGCAACTTGATCTAGCAGGGCATGGCAGGTATTTCCCCTTCGATCTGTCCAAGCCCTGTCCTTGAGCAGATCGCTGTCAGACAGCTCGGATCTATACTAGCGCGGACACAAAATGCTTCAATGTCAATAATGCGTTTAGAACCAACATCGAGATTGGTCTTTAGTGCTGTGCTTCTCGACTAGTCATCCAACAACAATGGAACTGTTTACGAACACAGCTGCATGCAATCGTGATACGATCTATATGTATGTTTGAACGTCAGTCTCACATCCAATATGCAGCTGAGTACCGTCACATAAGATACCAGATTTGCTTACGTTTCCTGTGTTGAGATTAGCGCAGGCAGGGACCATGTCGCCAGCCTCCTTGTGTGAATTGGCATTAGTACACGAGCTTAGAGCATGTGCTCTGAGAGCACAAGTATGAAGGAATCCACAAGTGCAGACCTTACTGCATCACTAACAGGCGATAGCTAGGCATATCTTGAAGTGGCGCAGGACGAAACTTTGGAAAGTGCACAGAGCCAAACCTACGTGATTCTGAAGCCAGAATCTTCTCGTATGTTCCTGTTCGACCAGACAGAGGCGAAATCGCTTGGCCTCTGGTCTGTAACCTGCCCATTCAACCTCCTCATTTCGTTCCAGGACATACTGTTGCGGCTCAGAACTTCGTCCTCCTCCAGTTTATCAATTCCATCAACGTCTTTCAAAGCATCGGCGAAATTTGAGGCCATGGTCTCAGCAACTGTACCTAAGAGCTCATCACTCGCTTGTTGATTCTGTGTACCATTGCGATCTCGCTCCGCAGCGAGCCAAGTGGCACGTTTGCCTTCCAGACCACATGCAACGATGCGGCCGAAACCCCATGTCAAATACCCAGGTGCTGGAACAACGGTGCCTTGACCAGTATCGTCGGTTGTTCCGTCCTGCGAACCATTGAGATAAATGTTGTTGCGGGGCAATGTGTAGAGCGAGCTCTGGGTCTTTGGAAGGTCGATCGGCTTATCAAAGACATTCAATGCTAGTCCATCCTGGGTAGCAGCTCCAGTGAGACGCACTCCAATGGCGCAAATTTTGCGATCGGTTACTTTCTCTATACCGGTATGCCCTTCTTTAGCTCGCTCAGTCACCCAAACACCAGTATCAGCTGTCTTCGTAACATTGGGCACGCCGTGCTCCTGACAAGTTTTCATCACTGTTTGCTCCAGTAGTTCAACATATTTTCGAGCCCCAAGACCATGCCTTCTTATGTTGAGCACCAGATACGCAGTCAGTTGACCAGGTCCATGATAGGTTATTAGCCCTCCTCGATTGCTTGTATGCCAGGCGGCAAGCGGGGGTCGATTCGGCGCATAGTCAACTTCACTCAGATCGGTAGTCAGATACTTTATCTGGGCTTCTGATACTTCGTAAGCAGCATAGCGACGTCGGCCAACCGTATACGTTGGCTCGGTTTGGAAGGTGAACAATGTTGGCGAAGGCTCCTGCAGATTCAAGCTGGAGCTTTCTTTCTTCGCGATTCTATACCGTTCATACTCGGCATAGAATACGTTCTGCAGACGCCGTGCATATGAGTATGGTACAGGCTTTGGCAAGTGCAAGTGATTAAGACGCATTAATACGTCGTCAACTAAGAAGATATCTCGATGCTTGGTGTCATCAACAGTATTGAAATCGCACGCGCTGTCGCCTCAGGCACCATGGCAGAACGAACAGCGAGTTAAATATTTGCTGCTGCTTCAACAGCTTGTTCCATATCCGAGCCGCTCAGGGTGGTATAGCCTATAAGTTGAGCCCCAGCCCTGCAATGGTTGTCCCCATCTAGGGACTGCTACGAGCTTGATGAGTGAGGCCTATGGACGGCAAACCCGCTAGTACATCAAGGTTGCAATCTTGCATCCAAAGCACATCAATACCACCAGCCATGTATCTGTTCTACGGATAGAAACGAAACGACGGAGAAGCGTGAAAACATACCAGTAATAAGCAATTGCAATGCCAAATCACACCATCATGACAGGATTGTGTAATTGGAGAATAACAACGTAGATTTTATAGGATCTTTTGCAACCGTCTTATCGTTAATTCAGAAGTTCCTACAAGCATCACTCATCCAGTCTGCATGTCTCTTCGCCTGGGGTCTAGGAACTGAGGGAATTTCAACCCTTATTGGTTTGGCATTGCGCACCACATATGCGATGGGCTTTGAGGTCCTCTGCCTGCTCTGGGAGTCTTGGAGGTAAAGGAATTCATCGTCCGATTCGGGGCTTGAGAAGTACGAGACATCCTCGGTCGAGCTTGATGCTGAGCTCGTGGTGCAAATGCTCAGTCTCTGTTGCAAAGCTCGGCTTTGACGATGATGATGCTGCGACGGCTGCTGCTGTCGTTCCAATCGAGTCTGCTGTTTATCTCGAGGCTCTGGGCAATATGCTTGATAAGTCATCGGTGACATCTGTTTCGAAAGCTGTTGTGGACCAAGAATTGTGACCGACGTCGAAGATGGAGATATCTGTTGAGCCGCTGATAGGCTACCAGTTTGATGAAGGCTGGGAAACCTTCGTGGATTCGACCAAGCTGTGTACTTCTTTGCGTAAGGCGACTCGACCACAATACTGCTAGGCAACACACGCTCCTCCGGTTCCTGAATGTCGTCTGCTAGCCACGGATTACTGGCCGGCAGCTGAATTAGCGGAATCGAGCTGTAGATACACATATTACACATCCTGCAAGTCTTCAGTCTGTCTTCGAAGTAGGCACGATGCGATAGGCTGAGAAGGGCAAGCGATCACAAGGGCATGAAGAAGTACAATATATCCTCGCAAGACAGCACCTCAACCCAAACCGAAACATCTCGTGTTTGTCACGCAAAATAGCATAAGATATGTCACCTGACGATGAGACGGCACGTCAGCTCTAAGCAATGCGAGCACGGCACGAATGCAGGAACAATAGCATTTGCATGCCTTTCTGAGACTCTGCAAAATGCATAGAGGTTCGAGGTTGCAGAAAGTAGTGGTAGTGAGCACGGTGTAAAGTGTGGCTTAGCGCTTGGAGTCATCCAAAGAGGCAAGCCTACGCTGCTGGCTGACTTCTAAACTTAGCCTCTTTTCTTACACCATCGGACTATGCCAAGCCGAACATGCGGTCTCCCAAGCTTCCTTCTCCCACTTGTCCTTGCACTTACACTGTGCGTGTACATTGTCCCAGCACACCTCAAGAGTCAAGACGTCAGCAAGGACTGAGACTCCATGTTCATGACAAACAGATGCTAGGATGTAGCTGGCTCTTGTCAACATCATCAGCTCGATCACCTGCATATTTTGGAGATATCCGAGGATGAGGTTTGTTCAGCTGATATATTCGTCATTGTCTCCATGTCTGACAGCGCGAATGTGCTGACGACTGCGCCTCGTGTGGCTAGTGGTCTTGCTATGAAGCAGGCGTTCTCTGGTCGATGCCAATCAGAGGCTGGAACACACCTCAACAGACTCTTGCTTTCTGGCTCGGAGCACCGTTATCCTAGCATCGTTGCACTGGTAACTTTCTACAAAGCTGATAAGCTCACACCTAATCCAAGAACCCGGAAAACTCTCGATTCCAAAAAGGGTACTTGAACAGTGGTACCGTGTCCCGATGAAGTGTGTTTTGGAGCCTGGTTTCCTGAACCACATCCCGACTCGGCAGCCAATTTCGATGCAGTGACCAATGGTATGAATACGTCGCTGTTATTCAAAGACCGTGATCGAGCTTGGCGCGATCGGGGAAAATGCCAGTCTACAGTCTCATGCGTTTCCATGTGCGGTATTCGGCAAGCACGCCACTAAGTCGCGATCTGGTTATCCTCCGAACGCCACGGCATAACTTTGAGCTCGTCCAGGATAGCACGATCTTCCCACGCCTGGGCTCTGCTTGTTAACACAGAATTGACTACGTGATGCCGACCAATCTTAGGTAAGTCACTCGTATACCAGGTACTGCTAAGCGTCAGAAGCCTGAGACATGGGAAGCCTGTCTCCAAGCTATTGTTGCTTAGGTGGACTTGACGACTTTTGCTAGTGGGACAATATGCATGAGGATCATCGCGGCGATGGTAGCAACATGTCCTTCTTTTGTTATGCTTCCACACCCCTGACCATTCAGCTGTTCTAGGACATTGAAACTTCTGTTGACATGTTCGGTCACATCAAGCTAGAGATGCTCTTCGCCTCTCGGTATCGAATTCCTTCTTAGTGTTTGCTTGGAACTATCTGCTGTGGCTGCGACATTCAAACGATCTCGCCTATCTTATTGGATTTGCGCAATAGCCTCGTGGGAGCAAGCGATGCTATCACCGTTCGCTGGTTCAACGAGCATAGCATAAGGAGCCGTCGTGGCGAGTGCGATCTTTAGTATATCTCAATTCTTACCTACGAGACAATAGTCAGCCATGTCTGACCACGAAACCCCTCCTCAGTGCCGCAGAACGTCACCGCTGTAATTCCAATGTACCAAGTAGGAAGGCAAATACGAAGAAATGCCCAGGACAGCTCGACCAAAACCGCCTCCACCTGGCAGCATACCAGTCAGAGCGATTGCGCCTAAGCCAGATCCAAGTCGATCAGACTCAGAAGAGGCCTCTACTGAGACAACGCCGAGAACCACCACGACGCGAGCGACAACATCGAGAACATCAACAAGGACGACCTCGAGCTCACGCCAGTCTTCTGCTAAGCCTGAAGTCGAAGTTGGGAACTGCGGCGTCCCTCAATGCCTCAATTCGAATTGCAAACTTCCAACGCACCTTAATTACGGGAAGCAACGAAGATTAGCTCGGCGCTCCAGCTCGGAATCTCAGTCCGATCAGGCAACGACGAACGAGACACAGCCAGGATCGTCGAAAAGAGTGAGAGGGGACATGCCATACCCAGTGAAGCTACCGATAGAGACAGAAGACGATCCAGACCTTGAAAGACTTTTTAACGACTTCTTCGAGCTACACTTCGACCGTCTTCTTATGATCTACCGGCCCCAGCGCCGCGATCCAGCCTTCAAGCAGTTCGTGCATCGGCTCGCCTTGCAAAATGCCATTTATTGCCTGACTCTGATTGCACAAGCACATATGGCCGAGATCAAGGACTATCCATCTGGCCACGAGACTGCAACCACTAGTCTGACAGATCGCATATATAGCCGTCTTCTACAAGCGACAAGAGAAAAGCTTGAATCGTTTGAAATTACCGAAGTTGATGTGTTACTGCATGCAATCGTCGAGCTGTGTCAGTACGATCTCAAACTTGCAAATTTCGATGCCTTGCGGTCGCATCAGATCGGAATGACAGCTCTTGTGTCGAAGCGTGGAGGAATCCATAACCTCGGTTTGTCTTTGCCATATGTCCTTCGAATGGATCGACTGCTTGCAGTTCGAGCAAACCAACTGCCTCAATTCAGTTTCATCGAATTACCAGCTTCTGAGTTGACTTTGCGACAGTCCAGCGGAGGTCAGAGCAAAGGATCCTCCTTCCGTGAAGACGTTCTACCTCTGTCGGAAGCAGTCCTATCACTCTGCATAGATGCTGCATCGCTCCTTGAACTGGTCAATGAGCTCCAGATATCCTTTGATCCACCAATGATCGCAAAAGGAGCAGAGCCACGAATGGAGTATTTTTACTACCTACGCGAGAATATCGACTCACGTCATGCAGTACTGAATCATTCCAGGGCTGTTTCCGTCACCCCAGCCTCAAAAGATCTGGCTGCTTTGACAGCACTGAAGATTGTGACATACTTTGTCGCATCAGCGAATTCTCTTCCAGTTGTTAGCGAAATGTTAGCAGCACGGCTGTGGAATATGCTTAACTCCTCAATCAATTCTCCGTTACCGTCGAACGCAATGCGAAACCTGGATCTAGGGGTTAGCGATCAAAGTTTATCACAATCTTTCAACTTTGCAGACTGGACTAACGATATGCCAGTGCTGCTTTGGCTCTTATTTGTGTGCGCATTACCCAGTTCGTATGAAGCAAACTTGAGCTTCGCAGCCCGTCACACACCGCCTCATGGGCTTCCTTCTGCACAATCGTCGAGGCGACCATCCACAGTAAGGAGCACATCAGCTGCTCAATCTATCGTCTCACCGTCCTCACCACGAAGACAACGACTCCTGCCCAGGCTCATATTACATGTGGCAGAGCATCTCGTTGGCGAAAGACCACTAGCTGGGACAGAAGACTGGGATATTGAGGTCATTGACATACTTGAGTCATTTGTCTTTGATGGTGAGAGATTGCGAAATGAGTACCTCTCAATAATAGCGCGGGTTCACGAAGTTGTCATTGCACGAGGTGACGAGAGCATATAGTCAGCATATACCTGATAATGTATAGAACAGTCTGGTAAATTGCTGTAGTGGCGTAGTACATACGATAGTACCTATTTGAACCTTGTTTTATGTCCAACTAGAAAACGCGTTTTACGAGTGAAACCGCGGCTGTAAACCCCCGGCTCCATACATTTTCCACGTGCAACTAAACCTTGAAAGACCACCTTTGTTCACAGGCTGACAGGACTCTCGTACAATGCTTTCATGGCGCTGAAGGTTCACCGGTCAAGACACATGGTCACTAGCAATTTATAGCACGAGCGATTCGCGGCCGTAAAGCTCGTCGTCGTTAAGTGCGACTTGCCAGTCCTCGTCGATAACATGGACGACACAAAATCCAAGAAGAAAAGGAAGAACAAGAAAAAGAATGCAGCTGCTAAAGAAGAGAATAGACCGGCAGATAATCCAATAGAAAATGGGAAACATGCCACAAAAACACAAGCAGAGGACGAATCTGAGGCATCTGAGCACGAGCAAGAGCCAGATGAGGCACCTCCCCAAGATGTCGACAGCCAAGCAACGGAGCCAGTGGTAGACGAGCATGTCGAGAGCTTAGCCAATGGCACACGGAAGCTGAGCATATCGAATGATCTAGACGACGCAACCGCACGCTTTGACGCTCTGGTTCGCGATCGTGATGCTTTGCGAGAAGAAGTAACTCGACTAAGAGAAAGCCTCGAGGAGGTAACGAAGAGGTACGATGACCAGGCCACAGAGCTAGAGAATGTGCAAGGCGAGCGTGAGACTGCTGAGGAAAACTACCAGAATCTACTGGGGAAAGTGAATACGATACGTTCTCAGCTTGGAGAGCGGTTAAAAGCTGATGCAGTATGTAGAATTGTGCATACTCCACTCAACCGTTGCTAATCGTTTCACAGGAAGACCTGGCGCAAGCTCGAACGCGTATCGAAGAGCTAGAAGAGCAGAAGACCGAGCTACAGGAAAACTACACCACGAAAGCCAATGAAGCAGAAGAGCTGACAAGCAAAAATGCAGCCATGACTAAAGAAGTTGAAGAACTACGAGGTCGATCCACATTGTCTCAGGCAAATTGGGTCAAGGAGCGCGATGAGCTGAAAGAACAAGAGACTTACTGGCGAGAGGAGTTCGACCAGGCGAAACAAGCTATGCACGATTGGGAAGTTCTAGCTATGGAGGAACGATCGATAAGAAGAGACATGTCCGATCGAGTAGCTGACCTCGAAGAGCAGCTGGCTAGCATACAGCGTGACTACGAACGAGCAGCAACTGAGCGTGACACACAATCGAGCACGGTAGACGGTCTGCAGAAAGCGATGCAAGAAATTCAGAATGCGCGGAAGAAAGAGCTCAGAGAAGTAGTCGAATCGAGTCAGCAAGAGCTGATCGATGTGCGAAAGTCATGGGAAGACGTCAAAGCAGAGCTGAAAACCGCTCAGGACGCTCTTGAGCAATCGCAGAAAGAGCTCGAGCGTGCACTGCCTTTCGAGAAAGAAGTGAAAGAAAAGAATTTGCTCATCGGCAAGTTACGACACGAGGCGGTAATCTTAAACGACCACCTTACTAAGGCTTTGCGATTTCTGAAGAAAGGCAAGCCAGAAGACAACGTTGATAGGTGAGATTCTATTGAAATCGTGAAGACAGACACTAACAAAAATAGGCAAATCGTCACTAACCACTTCCTTCATTTTCTCCAACTGGACAGAAGTGATCCGAAGAAATTTCAGATTTTGCAACTCATCGCAGCTTTGCTGAATTGGACCGAGGAGCAGAAGGAGCAAGCTGGACTGCAACGAGCTGGCGCACCTGCTCAAAGCTCTTTAATGGGTAGCTTAAGACTACCAGGCACACCCATGATGCATAAAACACCAAGCTCGCCTGCTCTTTCGAGGCTCGAACACGACTATCTCGACGCAGGCAGCAGTGTTTCGAGTCCTGGTGGTAAAGAAAGTCTTGCTGAGCTGTGGCAGAACTTCTTAGAACAAGAAGCAGCCGTTGGTGGAACAAAATCACGGACGGCAAGTACGAGCACGGCAGCTGGTATGATGAGCCCCGGAACGCAAAGCAAATGAAACAATAAGTTCAGTCTTTCACTGAATTTCTCATGTTCATGTTCATGATCGTGGTAGTCGCTGCTCGCGGACCTCAAACCACAAAGTCGGACGATAAAGGGTATCACCTGTTTAAGAAATCACAACCGGTTACAGAACACCTGATGTATTCACATCATGCAGCTTCTGCAAAATAGTCTGTCGCTTGAGGAGGATCTGACTCTGTACGCATCTTCTGCCTCCACAGTTGTGTGATCAGTGTCGACATCGCGCTCATATCTTCCGGACTCAAGTACGCTGCTTCATCACCAAGCAGCCAGCCCTGAAGATACTGAACTAGCCGTGATCGCACTGACTCGGGCAACAACCAGAAGATCTTGATTGCTGCAATGCCTCGCATGGCCACAGGAACACCTTTGGCGTCATATGAGCTCTGGCCAAGCTCTTCTTGCGTCAAGCGGTTCACGTATCCTGTCAAATAGATATGTGCACCCGTCATCATTGTCTGAGCACCGGTGTCAGAGTCGCGTGAAGAAGCCTTGTCAGCAGCTTCTTCCAGACGACGAAGAAACAAGGACTTCTCATCGGTGGTTTTGTACTCGATCAGCATAACATTGAGCTGGAACAATGCCGCGAACAATCTTGACTTTCTTACATCCTCAGCTGAAATGTCGTATTTAGCATGAAGGAGCTGTCCGAAAGCTGTGCATGCGGAAAAGATTCGTTTTCTTTGCTCGGCATATGACCAATTCTTGAGATTGTTACAGGTAGTCGAAGTCTCAGCTAAATCCACACTCGACGCCCACAGGTCCGAAAAGGCATTCATCTTTTGAAATTCATCTGCATGAGCCTGCATGGCTGACAGAGCTTCAAAGAACCGACACTTCAAACCCTCAAGCTCTTCCAGCTGGGTGACATCAAATGGTGCGAAAGTGTACTGCAAGAACATGTGCTCCGAGCACGTCACTCTCGATTGTTTGATCACGTTTTCGAGACCACCTCGAGCTGCGATCATGGTGTCCATACCTCTCAAATGAACCTTGCGGTGTTCGGGGTTGTGCACTATGCTCTGAAGAATACTGCCTATAGCTTCGTCGGTGGGTGTAGCACTGTCGTTGATTATATCCTGCAGTCTGCTCAGGGCTTTTTGACGACTTCGATACACTACGGTTAGTGATTGCGATCCAGTCTTCTCGTTAAGCTGGTTAGCAGCCTTGGCTATGATCCACATCAATGAGACCGGGAAAGCTAGTGGATAGCGCGTGAGTTGGCCTTGAAAGCTGTCCTCTAATTGCAGCCTCATGCCGAAATCGTCTTTGAGGACTTCAGTGAACCCTTAGCAGGTTTTAGCTGGCACTAACATTCGCTGGACTTTGTTGGTGACTTACAATAGTGAGCCAATCTTCGTTCTTCCAAGTCCAAGAAGAATGGAAAGGCCTGGTAAGGCGGATGCTTTGTGATCCGGCATAGATCTTGAAAAAGGTCCGCAAGATTGTCTGGAGGAGGCTCACGGTCTCGCTCTAGTTCGCTGTTATCACTTTTCGGGATTTCAGCCGGACCAAATGTCTTTGGTGGAGAAATCGACTTGCGTCGACGATGGTTGTTCGACACATCCTCAAAATGCTTCAGAGTCTTTGCCGTGGTTGGCGAGATCCTTCTGGTCGGTTGCGGCTGTGAGCTACGTCGACGATGATGATGAGCATCTTGTTTCTTTTGGGTCTTGTCGAGATTCGTGCCGGCTTCACCAAGTGCTGGTGGAGAAGATGGAGCAGAATTAGGTTTGCCGCTTTTGCGTTGCTGATGAGCGTACTTGGCTACCTGTGCATTGATAGCGGACAAAGTACTCTTCGAATACTTTTTCTGCTGGTCCTCATCTATAAAGACGAACGTCTGGGCCATTGATGTCGATCTGCAGCTGTGTGATCGATAATGCTCAAGATCACGGATACCATAATGAGAAGAGTTTTCTGCCAGCTTCAAGTGGGCGAATGTAACAGCTCGTGCTCGTCAAGCGCTTGCTGGTATTCGTTCGCACAGCAAGCAGGGAGTCAATGCATTGCCCATTTTCGGGAAGTGTCACTGCTCTGATGCGTTGCAACCATTGGCACCAAGTCGATGGTGCTAGTTGTTAGTCAGCGGTTTGTCGGTTTAGTGCTGTAGCTGCTTACCCGATTGGTCAGCACTAGAATACCCTGGTCAACACCTTTGAGGTCGCTTGAGACCCTTTGTCAGTAGTTTCTCATGCACATTCAGCAGCCTGCACTGTTCAAAGTAGCGTCTGGTGGTCAAAAAGTAAGGCTGTGGATTTAACAATTCTGCTGTCCTAGAGTCAGTCATGACGTGGCTTCCCACCTCACTATAGTGATATTGCCTGAAACCGTAAGAGATTAAGCAAATGTGTCGTTATGATGTGATCGACTACACGAGGTTCAGCTATGCTGTCAGCAACAAATCCAATTTGTTGTCGTACAAGAAGTAGTCCCTCGGGACGGAGCTAGCATTACAGCTGGGATGTTCGCGTCGTCCTTTATTTGAATCAACACTTGGAAACAGGTGATGTTACGATTTATGAGACGCGAGATCCTCAAACTTGGCCATATGAGCACCTAAGATGCGTGGAAGACGCTACCGATTACACTATTTACGCTGAGGTCAACCATGCATCGTGCGACAAATTTCCGTATATCTCAACTTTGATAGCTGGTCATTACACTTCACGTGTCAGCTTCTGTGATCGCCGCTGGACTACCGGCTAATCGTCAGTGAGTGACAGAAGTGCTATAGTTGTCATAAACGACGATGGCAACGTTAAAACTCTTTCGTAGCCCTGACCTTTGAGCCAGTAATGACTCACTGACAGAAGATTTCAATGCCTGGCAAACCACATTCAAAGCCTTTGTAAGCTCGTTGAAAGCAGGCTGGAGCATGGTTGAGCTGTGTTGCAAACAATGATGTGTAGCCTTCTCAATGTCTTGGTGGATGCTCGTCCTACTTATAGCTGCAGTTCCTGAGATGCCGAGACTTATAGCAAGAGGCTTGCACTCCTGTACTGACAGAGATGAAGACAACGGTAGAAGTAGACTAAAAGACTGGACGAACTTATGTACGTCATCGAACACGGATCTACACTAGCGTGCATCCGGCAATTCTTCGGACAGATTCTTGTCAATTTGTTCTGGACATACTTTCAGCCTCGTACTGCACACAACCAGGACAACTACATTGATCTTTGAGAACAGCTAAGTGAGATTGCAGTATGAGCAAGCAAAAGAGATCGGCAGCTCCTGTAGAGCCTGCGATCAAGCGGAGGAAAGTGTCACAGTCACAACCAGATCAAGTTCAACCTCCAGCCAAAAATACGAAGCGGCATCAGAAAGCCGCAAAGCAAGTTCAGCACGACGAGGAAAGCCCTGCAAACCTCATGGTACAAGAGAGCCCGAGCGTACAACAATTGCCATCCGTGAAGGACCTGGCAAGCAGTGAATGGCCGAAAAGACGTGCAGCTTTTGCATCGATCAAGGAGCACCTGAAGTCTCGGCCCGCTTCATCGCAATTATCTCGCGATGAATGCCTTCAAGTATGGCGTGGGTTGTTCGTTGCCATTTACATGCATGATTCAAAAAATCCAGTGTCTGTACAGAACTTTTTAGCTGACGTAGCTGATACGTTCTCAGTGGTTGCTTCCAAAGATCAACCGCAGAATACTTCATGGCTTGATGTCTACCACCGTGCGTTTCACGAGACCCTTGTCCGAGAATGGGCAAGCATCGACTCTCATCGTATGAATAAGTACCTCCTACTCGTTCGCCTTGTAATGCGTCAACTTTTCAAACTTTGCTTCCAGCCATTGTTCGTAGGACAGTCCACAAACGAACAGTACAACGGAAGTGGAGCGAGTCTGACTCGAACAAGGTCAATTATGGAAGTACTACAGGCTGTTGGCCCACTCAATTGTACTGATCGCAAAATTGCTGATGGTCTACGCTTGCATCTACTAGACATCTTGCCAGACGAAGTGCTCGCAGCTTGGGGGTTGGCTGGAGCTGGCAACGAGACCGATGACCAGGGACCACAAAAACTTGATGAGGATCATCTTCGTGCACTATTTACAATCATATCGGAACCACTGCATCACATGTCTAACAGCGATAGTGGCGCACAAAAGCATGTACGAGCAAGAGCCAGAGAAGCGGCCTCTTCTATGGAGCAAAAGCTGAAATTCATACTGACGGGAGATGAAGACGACGGATCAGGCTCCGAAGGCTGAAATGCTTGGCATCAACATATGTTTGCATACATGATTGTCAATCATCAACTCTTGACAGACTAGCCGTTTGCGTTGAGTTAATCTCACGAGCAGGTCTTACACTACAGATAGCAAGATGAAGTGACGTCGGGAATCTACACAACAATTTTCACCATGTCAAACAGTTGCGGCAAGGACATCCTTTCTCTGCAGTGCATAGAATCCCTGACCTGCGCGTCCTGTCACTAACTTGATCGTTGCCTTCAAGATCACATGTTTTCCTGAACTTTAGCACACCTGAACGCACATTACAACCATGTCTTCTAACAATGTTCATATTGAGATGAAAGATATCAGACGCCCAACTCTGCCGGCTCGAGCCGCAACAGAGGCAAGGTTCCTCGTTACTAGTAAGACCACTCTAGCCACGATCGTGGAAGTGGACGAGAACGACGACGTGGTAAAAGATCCTGCTCGACCTCCAATGAAACGAAGCTGGTCAGAAAAGGTCGGTCGATATTTGCAAGAGTCTCTTGAAGCGATTGCATTTGCCCACGGTGCTCATATCGACGTCGCGGTACACAATTCGTGCGACGACAAAACGAGCAGGAAGAAGCGAGGCAGAAAGATAGCCAGGAGAGAAACACCAAGTAAAAGATCCCACTCGGAAGGGGAAACCATAGAACAGACATTGTGTGAAACATCTCCGGACCGTTCCAGGGACTATTAGGCTCTGTCTGACCTGGAACATAGGCAATGTCAGCCTAAAATTCCAGGCTTCCTGTTGCGCTGAAAAGCAGAGGATAAATTGATGCATTTCAACACGTCTCGCCGAACACGCATCGAGCGAAACATCATCTTAGAGTCATTGACAAAGTTATAACTGTTACCCCCATCTCGCCTTACTGTGTTGTTCGGTTCAGGTCTTTCTCTTCCAGGCAAATAGCACATGCAATTTGTTCCTTACTAAATGTCATCTGATGCTCTATCGCTCACTTCTCTTCCAACAGAGATCCTCGAACAGATCTTCCGCTATGTCTACGAGCCATGGCACTTAGAGTACACCCAAGAGCACGACAACACGACTTCGTCTCATCGCGAACCCAAGACATTGCACAATACTCTCACCGGCGAACCTTTATTTGCGCGGCTTCCCAGCAATGCTCCTCTTCTCATCACCAAGTCTTTATATCAGATAGCAAGTCCGATCTTCACCACATCTTTCTCGGGACAAGTCCACATCACATCTCGCCTGAGATGGAAGACTGTACACGCATCTTACGAAGGCGTTATGAAATGTGCGACGAGCCTCGTGTTCGATATTGATAGTGCATGGAGTTTCGTCAGGCTTAATTTCCTGGAGAAATTGCCTGTGCTGAAGGAAGTGAACATCTTGCTGCCTGGATATGCTCAATACATCGCATCGTATAGCATGGAAGAAGGGCAGATGAGAGTTCTGAAGGCACGAAGTAACTTGGGACCAGACGAGCACTTCCCAATGTATTGGCAGGCTAAGGTGGACAAGTTTTACGAATATATCATAGGACACAATCAGCAACGGAGGAAGAATGGATTGGATCTGGTTGAGGTGCATTATCAGCGACTCATGCCTGCCAAGTTGCTTGATAACGGTATTGAGCACCGGAAACGTTTGGTAAGTCTGCTGCCAGAGTGAGGTTACGTGGCGTTTGCTGATGGCAGAATGCTGATTGAATCGCGTCGAGCAGATCGTACATTACAAGGGTGCGCCTAACGATCTTCGTTTCACGGCAGTACAAGAGGTAAAGGCACATCAACGACCAATTACTATATGGACAGGCGAGGAGCGGGCATTGAACGACTTCTTTGGGGCAGACGAGGAGCAGGTATTGACCGACTTCTTAGGATTCAGCCTGAGCGATGTTCCTGCTGTCGAACGTCATCGTATGCAGTGAAGATCACCGCTATTGGGAGAAGCACGATGCAGGAATGAACAACTATATTAACTTTTAACGTTCTTCTGCAAATTTTTCGAAACTATACTAGAATCAAAGCTATACCTGCTCCTGACCAAAATATTTCGCTACTTCTCTTTCGAGCTAATGATTTGTGATGGATCAAATGGTGTTATGGATGATGGAGGTTCGTTATAGGCGATCTGCATCATAGCAGTACTGTCTTTGATGTGGACGCTATCGAGTCGACCAATCTAGATTGAGATCGGACAAAAAGCAGCTTATAGGGCGAACGGGTTGACCGATCTGATGGTCAAGCATCTGTCACAGGTTAGTAAAGATCGTGAAGAGGGCGTATATATACTTACGGAGGTGACTTTGTCAGGTCGGTCTTGAGTATGACCGGAATACGTGTCATCTCGGTGATGTCTTGAATGTACTCGCCACCTGCCTCACGAAGCTTGAATTGGCGGAGCCAGTTATCTTTGTTGGAAAGCTTGTTCTCAGGCGCGTTGGGGTGGTCGTTGTTTCGTCTGCCAGCAGGCCTATCAGTCAGCGACACACCAGCCATAGACTCGGCCATCTCGGATGCACTATCATCGTCATCGAACAGAGCATTGACCTCATCGGCACGCATTGTGCTGGTATCGACTTGCTTGCTTTGTGCTTCGAACCTCTCCTTAGCTCGCTGCTTCGCAGCCTCTGTAGCCTTCGCAGTGCTGGCTCTAGAGGCTGCGTTGTGGCCTGTACGCTCGTCCTCGGGAACGTAAGCAGAAGATGGTACACCCTTCTCCCAGTAGAGCTCGAGCACACGCTCATTCTTCCGATACTCAGCTTTCTTCAATGGTAATTGATCGCAGTGTACACGTTTCTCGAAACCATACTCTGGAATAAGCACATCGAAAGCAGATTCGTAGACACAAATGACAACTCCCTCACTGATAAGATCTCCACCAGCAGCTTGACTTTTCTTGTCCATGTTGCGGCAGGCTTCGATGTGTACACTCTGCTCCTGAGCATTCTGAGCAGAGTCTTTCTTGTTGTTGCACTGTTCAGCTGTCTTTGCAAGGCTCTCGAGGTCCTCGTTGAACTCAAGTGTGCCTTCAGATAGGACTGACTCAAGCTGACGATGCACGACAATGTCAGCGTATCGTCGCGATGGGTTTGTAAAATGAGTGTAGACCGGCAGATTCAGTACAAAATGTTGTCGTTGGTCTTCCGGTACCTGCTCGGCGATATAGTACTTGGCTCTCTGGAATGTCTTCACAAGCAACGTTTCCATACCCTTCCGGAAATTGCTGTCCTTGATTTTGAACAAGCTGTCTTGTAAGGAACCACTGCTCGAGGTATCAATTTCGTAGCCTACATTTGTCATTCTTTCTGCGAATGTCTGCAATCGTCTTGGATTTGGCGCTGCTTGGCGACGAAGCATAGCTTTATCTGGCATCTCCTGCTGCAGCTTTTGTGCAACGAAATAATTGGCCTTGTGGCTGATTTCCTCGATGATCTCATGTGAAGGTGTGTTGCTGAAGATGTTCTCTTCCACTGGTACGTTCTCATCGTCAAGCTGGCAGAGCAGTCGAAGTGGTGGGATCTCGGTCGACCTGTTGCCGAATCGACCTTCCCGGAACTTCTTAGCTAGCTGTGCCAACAGCTCAATGTCCTCGGCGGTGGCACCTTGCAGCTCTACATCCTTCTTCCCACTGATGACGCCATCGACTTCTTCATAAGCAAGCTTGCCAGAGCTTTGAATGATTGAGCGACCAATCCAAGGCTGCTCTTCAATCTTACCAGTCGCTAAGTCGACCTTGAAGATTACGCTGACAGTAAGACGAGCTTGACCAGGGACGAGAGAGCAGATGTCTGCAGCTAGTCTGGCAGGAAGCATGCTGACAGCTCGGTTGATCAGATAAACACCGGTGCCACGCTTCTTGGCCTCTCTGTCTACCAGCGAATTCCCTTTGACGAAATGTGCAACGTCCATGACATGAACACCGAGTTCGACCTTTCCGTCATCGAGTTTCTTGATGTGGAATGCATCGTCAAGCTCTTTCGTGCCGTTAGGGTCAATAGTGAAGGTGCGCTCATTTCGCAGATCACGTCGCGCTGACAAAGTTGCCTCATCCTCCGTATCGATTGACCAGTTCTCCCAGCCGATACTTTTCATGACTGCATCTGAAAACTCATCTGAGCCGAAGTTGTTGTCTCGAAGCAGTGCATCTGTCTCGACTCGCAGATCGCCCATTTCACCGAGCTGCTCGACAAGAGTGCCGAAAGGATGCAATGACGTGATAGGCCATCGCTTGATGCAGGCAACGAAAATTCTGTTTGCATAGTCTTGGTGCTTCTCCACGAAGTCTCGAGGAGCTTGCTCTGTGGGAATAGCGATCAGTGGCACACGCTTGTCGGTTGGCTTGAACCAAACGATTTTTGGCTTGTCCTGCATGCGTGACTCGTTCCGAGAATGACCACCATCACGAGCTTGTCGCTCAGCTTCTTGCTTCTCTTTTGTGGCTTGACTGCTGGGTCGGAGAAGACCCAAAGTACCCGAGAACATTTGACCAGCAACACGTTCAATGACTGCTACAACATGACCAGCGTAGAGTGGTTTCTGCTCGTCGCTGATCTCTTCCTCCTCCATGAGAAGCAAGCTTTGACCCTCCACTTCAACATCATCATTCTTCTTTTGTGTTGGTCTTTGACGAAGACTACCACGACGTCGGATACTGCCGTCTGGAGCGATGGAAGTATTTTCGCTGGAGGTTGAGTCGTGCTTGCTGCCGCTGGACCGTGCCTCAGTAATGTCTTTCCTCTTCTTCTTTTCTTCCTTCTCACGCTTTTGTCCCCAGACCTCATCAACATCAAGTAGCTCAATAGCCACAAGGTCACCTTCGAGAGCTCGGTTCCGATCCTTACTACCACAAATGAAGATGTCGGCATCGAGGTCACTTGTGGTCACGTAGGCGTCGGAACGATTCTTCTTGTTGACTCTGAGCGTACCAGCAACAAGCTGACCGTCGTTGAGCAGCGCAGGCAGCGTTGCCTGAGGCAGATAAGGAGTGAAGAGAGTCTTTCGTTGCTGTTGGTTCTGCTGACCACCCATCTGTGGAACAGCATGCTGACTGGCTTGCAAACCGTTAAGACCAGCTCCTTGCATAGCTTGCAGTTGTGCTAACTGTAGAGGGTTGAGCTGCTGGCCTGCGAACATCTGAGGGTTCAGCATCATTTGGCCTTGTGGCATCTGAAGCATCTGAGCTTGGTTGGGGAATTGAAAGCCAGCCATCGAGCCGATGGATTGGTTAACTGACCCTCGGGCTCTATGACCTGGCTGGAAACCAGTGTTCATTTGCTGTTGTGGGGCATTGAATTGTCCCATGGGTTGCTGCGTCTGCTCTTGTGGTTGAGTGTTCTGTTGTCTCCAATTGCCCTCAAAATTGCGAGACTGGGTTCGACCATGACCCTGACTGCCACGTCTTTGTAGATCCGACTGTCCGTCTTGACTACCAGCTGAAGCTGGGAATTGAAAAGAGCCGCCACCACGACCAGCAGCACCACCTCCACGGGCGCCAGGAACAGCCATGCTCTGGCTACGACCGTGTCCTGGTACGCGGATATTACCAGCTCTTTGCAGTCCCAGACCCTGGCCTGAGGATGGTGTAGACTTGTTTTCTTGAGGACTGTTGCTGGTGGTATCCTCGCTGGAACCCTCAGCACCAGGCATTGGAAATTGGAAGCCAGCAGTAGCTCGTTTCTTTTCCGCCTCCTCTGCAGCCTTCTTGGCTTCGTTAAGAGCCAGAGAATGCCTTCTGGTATGACCTCCTCCTGTAGGACCACCTCTTCCACGGCCGGAATTATTTTCGCGGTTCTGGTTCAGTGCCTGCTGGTTCATGTCATTGAAGCCAGAAGCACCAGATGAAGGCGCAGGAGGTGGACCCATGCTCATGGTAGGTAGGGCAGATTGGTTTCTTCGATGTTGCCCCATCTGCTGCTGAGGCTGATTCATCTGCATGTTCATGTGTTGCATTTGAGGGAATTGGAAATTATTGGCAGTATTCGGTGACAGGGTCTGTTGTCCTTGAACAGGGGAATAGCCTTGCATATTGGCCATACCTTGTGGAATCATGCCCATGTTCACATACTGCTGGTGTGTGTTAGCAATGGCTTGCTGTTGGTGCTGCAGAAGCTCGATCTGTTGCTGAAGAGCCAATTGTTCCATCATCAATGGAGTCAATTCAGAAGGACTGCGACGATGCGCGATGTGCAGCTTGCGGCCTGCAGGACCCGGAACACCTGTTGAATTCTGTTGAGCCATGATGGGTAGTGTGAGTTACCACGAATCTGACTCTTCGAGATGTATGCTACTGCTGTTTGCAATAGTGCTATAAATTCGACGGTTGATCAACGTCAATCAAAGGAGGGCGAGAAAGCACTGTCAACGGATAGTTAGCCTATGTACAACTGAAAATACGTATCCTGAAGATTGATGGTGCTAGAAAGATACAAGACACAACTTACCGATATTTTGGGCACGCCTTTGATGATGTCGACGACAATGCCCGTGCGTCGAAAAGTGCCTGTGCGGCGATGTCGATGGTTATAATTATCTTTGGGTTCATGCACCAAAATTCAGGAGCGAGCAAGCCACAGGTGTCAGAACGACCGATTAGCTTCTATATAGTGGGATGTCGGCCCTCGTTTAGGCCAGATGTAAACAACGAATGCTGATAATTGTCGAACGTAGACAGAAGCACAGAGAGAAGTGTATTGGGTATCTCAAAAGCTGGTTCTGTGGACGACGATGACCGTGACTGTATTCGTGTTTGAATTTGGAAAGTGCGATTGAGGTTGCCGGAAGGATTGGAAAGTGCAAGGCTGTGCACAGCACTACGTAGGTGGAAGGTAGGGAATGACTCTCGAGCTCGCAAGGACCGTCAGATAGGCATCTGCCAGTGCACTGCGAGAATGAGAAATGTAGAAGACAGGAAGATGTGGGAAGATGTGAAGGAAACGACGAAATCGTGAGATCGACAGAGGCCCTGGACTTGGATTTGTGCAGTCGCAGTTTGAGCCCAGTCAGTTCGCTACTGGTGGTGTGCACAGCGGTCTACGGGTGCCTCAAACGCTCCAGCTTGCAGCATGCAAGTGCTCCTCGAACGTGACTGCCATTCGAGGCCAAGTGGCACTAACGGCTTTTAACGTCGTAAGGTCTCTGGCTCGAACTCTACTAATGCCCGACCCCTGTCACATCTTCCCCAGTTGAGACATCTTGCCATCACATCAGAGACAGCCACTCCTCAACCCCGCCTCCATCCATCTTTTTGGGCTCTTTACTAGCATCATGTCTGGCATCATGGCACAGGCAAACGTAGAGCTCGCACCAGGCAACTCATTGGGGAGAAAGGTGGATGGTTGACGACGAGCTGACACAAGAGATGATATTCTCAGTGCTACATAGCCTCGATGCGGATCTAGCAGATTACGTAGCAGTAGCTTTAACTGTCCTTTGTTGAGAATCATGCTTGCGTAACTTCACAGCACGTGCACGGACGTCGTTGTGTCAGACAGAATTCGCGGGACCCGCTTTCATGAACTTGCACCGCGTCGACCCGATCGGCACCTTTCCTGATATGCTTTGCTACATCTCAAGCACTGGTTGCATGCTCAAACGTTCGTCTTGTAGACCAGTGCGGAAGGTTAACTTGAAACACAGAAGTCCGGTCCAGGTGTCCCTGCCCTACCCGCCAAAATTCCGATCAACGTGCCAAGCTTTTTCGCCTACAGCGGCACTAGTACGTCGAGCCTTGCATGACATTCATTTTTGTATAGCTGTAATCAAAATCTTGGACGAACCAAATAATTACACTAGTGAAAAAGACGTATACAACAGATCCAGCTACAAGGAAGATACAGTCTGGGCAGGAAAAGGTCGGCCTAATTCTTTGACGCGTCTAACGCGTAGCTCTAACCACTCTCTAAAGCAAGATGTACAACATAAGGTAGTCCTACTACTGCAAGAATAAGCGCGATACATTGCAATCAATTTAAGAAGGGCGACAACTTCTGTCGAATTATTTGGTGGAAGTGGTGGTTGACGCAATCGAGACACTGTTCGACCGATTCTACAGCTGGTACCACCTACCTCAAGCTGTCGGGCTTGAGCTTGATTCCCAGGCTTTTCTACCGGACAATTGAACTGTTTCTCTACTTACGGCCGATTCTCAAATCGACTTGACCGACAAAGCAGGACTCATTTTGAATTCTCTCTGGTCACGTGACCTCGTCATGGTACAAGGATCGCCTCTCCTCAACGGACAGGGCAGATCAGACTCGCCCAGACGGCAGCACGCAGGTCAGCTGAAAACCGATGTCGATTTTGAGAAAGCTTTTGAGAAACTTCGGCTACGTGACGAAGAGGTCCGAAGACGTGATGCGTATAACCGGAAACTCCAGCTCGAAAAGGTAGACGAGAAAGAATCTCGCTTGGCAGCAGACCACGCAGAAGCTCTTGAACAAGCGAAGAAAAAACGTGATGCTATTCGCGATGATGCACAGTCTGCATTAGCTCGTCATGAACAGGAGCAGGAAGCAGAACTGAGGCATTTAGCAGAAGTGAAACGTCTGAGGCAACAGCAAGAAGCTTTGAAGCAAGCGGAGCGAGACCGCAAGATTCAAGAAGAAAAAGATCGACTGAAGAGGGCTGAAGAAGAACAGGCAAGAGCTGAAGCAGAGCGTCAACGTCGAGAACGCGAGCGAGCGGAAGAAGCTGAAAGGGATCGTCGACGAACACAAGAGGAACAACGTCAAGAGGAACAGAAGCGACAGCGGGAAGAAGCCGAAAGGCAGAAGGCAGATGAAGAAGCCAGAATCCAAGCACAGCATCAAGCGCAGCAAGAAGCGCAACAGGCACAACAAGCTCAGCAAGCAGCAGATCAGAGAGCAAAGGTAGTTTCAGCGTCACAACCCCGTGCACCCGAAGCGGAGCACAAAGAATATATCGAGCTCTACCTGAGAACGAAGAAGTGGAAGAACGAATTCTGGGCAGATTTACGAGCCAAATCTAAGGAGCTGAAGAACCCAGCCATCAAAGAATTCACGTCTGACATACGAAAAGTATGCCGCTCAGAACCTTCTAAGCTAAGTACCAGTGACAAAGACTCCAACAGGCTCGCCACCCACAAGCTCAAGGAGAAGCTCAGTCAAGCGCTGAGAAGTACGGCGCCTGTCGTAGGGAAACACATCCCTGTGAACTTCTTTCTCCCAACATCCTTGAAGCTGAACGACAATGACGAAACAACAATCACGGACCATGCCGCGTTCTTTCTATGCATGTTCGCTCAGCAAATCGTGAAGATCTTAGTCTCATACGTTATAGGTGAACCCAAACGAGCTGAACCAATAGGTCTCATGATTAGCACTATATTCGGCAATCCTCAAATACAGTACGAGCGCAGAGGCGATTCTGCCATGAAGCAATCACTCTTTCCGATTCTACTGGCTAAATATCACCGTGTCTGCCCTGCTCTTTTCGGGATAACAGGTGACCAGACCACATCAGCAGGAAAGCTCAAAATGGGATGGGCACTGCAGCCTGCCCCTGACGACAATGCACCAAAAACGACCTTCGTTGGCGAGCAAGATCACTACGATAGAATGAAAGGTCTAGCGATTGGCTACGCGAGTTTTGCGCTTCGAAATTTCAGCAACCAACAAGCCATGAGCAATCCATATCCACCTATCAATTTCTGGAGGAGTGTTGCTATGATCAACAACTTGCCCCCAGACCAGGTACAACCAACTCATGTCCTAGTATTGAGGTGGATGTTTGGGTCTGGTGGAATCGACCGCTTCTTGTTATTTTATGGTGCTGTCGGAGTCGCAGTGCTTAGAGAAGTCTTTGTCGAGTTTCCCAAGAAGTTACCGCAGAAGCTGCAGCAGGATAGTTTTGTGAAGGAATTGTTGGCTTATGTCGAGTCATTAGCGCAGCAGGAACATTTGCATCTCGCTTAGGAGGCGCAAGAGAATATTGTTATTGATGATAACCAGGTTGCGCGAACTGGAGGCGATTCGTTGCGAAAAGATAGATTACATAGACTCACTGTACATGAAGACAAACAGGAGTCTGATCTGGAAGAAGGAGAAATCCAAGAAATCTCTTCAAGATCTATCCAGGCAAAGATTAGAGGCTTTCGTGTTCCTGAGGCTGGCTACGCACGCAAGAAGCTCAACAGCGAAAGTCGAGAGAGGTGGCAACGGGATGCTAAAATCAGCCCTGATACGTCATCAATGCATCAGCAATGGGCAGAACACTGGCAACGTCGACCTGAGACAACCACTTACAGGACGAGTTACGGCAAAAACAAGGAGAACAGACAGCCTAGAAAGTATATCGACCTGGACAGTGCACGAAGTCTTACCGAGCTATATGGAAAGGTGTCAACGACAGCTGACAAGATGTCCGGAGATTTGAGAGCTTCAAATCGGGTGTCAGATGAGTATGTAGACATAGGTCAATTGTACTAGGAAAGTCACAACATATACTGAGAAACAGTACAGAAGATGACCAAACACAATGAATAGTTCAAAGCCGGGCTTCGTTTCTGCACATAGAATGTGCTGAGATCTATGAAATGCTCTTACTACTCGCTTGGAATCCACTGAAGTACATCCGGCGGAATTGATTAAGCTCGTCAGCCTTGCGACCTGCAGCATAAGTCTTCTGCTTTTGCTCATCTGCCACGACTTGTGCATGAACATTTTCGCCTGGAAGCCGTTCATACACCAGCAGCCGTCTCGACCACTTGTTGAATACCTGTATGCAGCTATGCTTGATTTCGAGTAGGTCGTGCACGGGTATTGGGAACTCTGCATCGACATCGTTAGCGACAGGCATCCAAAATGCCAGTCTGCCACGGTCGACCAACGTCTTCGCAGCAAAGTCCAGAATGTCGCTCAACATAGCATCAAAGCTGTAAGGACGCTTAGGGGCGATGAAGCCTGGCAACGTATGACTTGGCACCCCGTCGATGAAGTACGGACCGTCGTGTATTGCTCGGCCATTTTCCGTATTGGGATCCTGTAGTTTCCTGCCAAGCACTTTCAGACCTTCGCGAATGCCATAAGGGGGATCGCAGATGATGCCGTCGAGCCATCGAGTAGTTTTGTGGCCATTCACTGATAGTACTCGAAAAGGTGTATTGGTCAGATCGCTGGTCAGACAGTCACCGAATCTGTCGGTCAGGCTGTAGCGTTTCAGATTCGCTCCAATGCCCTTCTCTAGACCCGACCCTTTACCTCGAAAGCTGCGACCATCGATATCGGAGCCAAGGACCATCGCGCCAAGCTCTGCTGCGGCCACCATAAAGCCACCCGTGCCAGTGAAAGGATCCAAGAACATTTTACCAGGTCCAGCCAGTGCAAGCGATGCAGTGACCAAAGCCAACTCAGCGTCCATCGACGTCGTACTAATGTAAGGTCTCTTTTTGAGATCATGCTTGACGATCAGATCTCTTTGTGATGACCCAAGGTATCGAGCGAAAAATATGCGCTTCGGCTTGCGCTCGGGAAATAGCTCTGCTGCTTTTGCTTCGAACTCGGATTGTTGAATACCGTTGACTGCACCGGACACAACAACAGGACCAGCTCCAGTGTTGATCGCTGAGTGTTGTTCGGACGTTAATCTATCCCACTCTTCGAAGACACGAAATTCCTCGTCGGGTTTCTTCATCGCTATCTGACCTTGGAATGGGAGGTAGCCGAAACCTTCGATGATGTTTCGTTGTTCTGTGAGTGAGCGCTTGCCGTAGAATGCTTCGACTATGAACTTGAAACTGATATTCTTATATTCCTGCCATGTTGTAGCTGGTAATACTTGGACCTTTTTATGTAATGCATCGTACGTGGCTGATTCAGCATAAAGTTCGTAGATACCCTTGGCCAGGATAGAACGTGATATAAACTGCTTGGCAAAGTCGTGTGCATCAAAGCCAGCGAATGCAGATGCGGCTTGTGTCAGAGTTGGGAATTGCACGATGCAGAAAGGAGATTCATCATGGTAGGAAAGGATATCAATCTCAACTCCAAGTCCCGCTGCAAGCGCTTCGAGTTCTGGTCTGCGGAAGGTTGTATGTGATTGTGTAAACCGGATAAGGTAAGTTGATGTGTGAGAAGTCTGTCTCCCTTGTACATGCACATCAACGGCGTTCATGTCGAGCTCCAGGAAAGATAGTCAAAAATCGGGTTTCTCTATAAACCCGCATTTTATTCAACTTTGATTGCGAAGTTCGGGTAGCACAGCCAGAGCATTCGAGAATCAGAGACTGACCGATTGGTGACGCAACACTTGTGTCTGTCAATACAGGTTATACAGTCGTCCTCGAGAAATCTATTCTGAGGAGTTAAGAGTATATGCTGTATACGTCGATACATGTGTCTTGGCGTTTAGGACGAAATTCAGGTTTACGCTCAATATCAGGCATCAATTTGGAGTACGAACAAGGCTTGCGCAGAGTCGAGCTTTTGTTGACCGACCGACTGTAAACGGCCCAAAATGTCAATCTACCATCATTAAATAGATTTATAAGGCAAAAATCTACTGCACAGTGTCTCGATAAAACCAAGCCAGCACTGGCGGAACCAATGTTTTGCAAAATGTTGGTCATAGCCATCCGCATACGGCATGCTCATAGACTGAAACCAAGCTGAAGACGATTGTCGTCGATAACTCTCGCATACCTTTGAGCTGTTAGCAGATGATTCCCTTTGGGCTCTGTAGATCACGCAACTTACTCAAGCAAGAGTCGGAACATATAGACTTCCATGTCATCCTTTCTAACAACCTGCTTCGCCCATTCGTGTCCTTCGCGGGCTAATCTTTCGGCAATCTCACGACCGTCCTGATCCTCCTCAAAGAAGCGTAAGATCTCATCGTACTCGTTAGTCGTAGCTGTCAATGGTATGAAATGTTTCCATGGAACGATCCTGGACAAGTGCCATTCACGAAAATGTGCAACCTTAAGTGGCGGGCTTAGACTCTCTAATAACGCGTAGAACCTTCCACTAAGAGCATTGCCGTCCATTTCTAGAAGATACCGATTCAGCCAGGCTTCTTTCTGAGGGACCGGAGGACTGATGCCGAAGAAGTCCTGCATGTCTGCGCAATCTTGAGGCTCACATTGCTTGATCTCTGTGAACGTCGCGTCGTAGCGATGCGCTACTATTCTCTTGCTTATCGATTGAGCAGTCCATCTTGACAAGTTATGGTCCCCTTCTGTTCTTTCGAGGACCAAGACTGTAATAAATCCATCAGACTGTAATTTTGATATTATCGCCTGCCGCAGCAGAAAATGCCATGTACCACCTTCACTGTAACCACCGGTAGTAGAGCCTCGCCAGTACAGCTTTCCATTTTTCTGTTCCCAGTGTACATCATCATATTCGTTCCATTTTGCTTTCTCAGCGTAGTAGTATGACGAAGGATAGAGAATGTCATGAAAAGTGGACAATTTAGACGGTGTGAAGACGGGCAAGAGATCGTGCGAAATAGAAAAGAACGTTAGGCTTATTAAACAACCCAACATGCGTCCGCATGGATGATGATAGACAAACGTCAGAGAATGCAGTGACGTTGTCGACAAACGTCAAGCCCTCAAACTGCAGACCAAGCTCTTCTTCAGCTGTGTCCAGATGAAAGCTTCTTGATGGGCTCTCTGGAGGACATGACATTCGAGTATGAGTGAATGTCTGTCGATGGTCGAATTGATTGAAAGGACTTTCAGACACTGGCTCGAAGGTGTACCCATCTCCGAGATCGTGTAACTCACTGAAATTGTGCCTTGCAGGTCGTATGGAGTTCTTAGATAGATTGGCTGCTGCAAGAAGTCGTTGTACATCTTCATGCGGAACAAGGACTCGAGGCTCATCGTTCACGTTGAATGCAAGGTCCACGTCAGGTAGCCATTCGGAGAATTTTGACAACATTTCTTGAGTAGCGAGCGCCTGGAAATCGCCCTGTCCAGCACCAACAATACGAACTTTGCCTTGTCTTATTGTTGCACCCATCAGGGCATTATCGCGACCAAGAATTTCGCGTGCTCGTTGTCGTATGAAATGTGGTTCCATGCACCAGAAAAGGCTTAGTGAGTCGGAAATATCATCGAACTCGTCTATCAGCTTCGTGCCACGTTGCGTAGCAAACTCGTACCATCGGTCGAAGTGTGGGGGAGGTGGTATGGAATATCGACGCTGATATTCATCCACTGCCATTTCCAGCGTTGTCGATTGACGATCTTGCAGCAATAGAAAATGAGCATTGGCGAGCTCGACGAGATATGCTACGGGATGTACGGTACCGTTATTCAGTACGGAGACTCCTAGTGGCAGAAAGTCTTGCTGCAAATCGCTGGATCTGCGGGTGAAGACGTAGAGGTATACAAACAACCCAAATAACAACAAGGCGGATCCTGATGTGCGAAGAACACCCTGCATATTCAGTTTCGTCCTGAACAACCTCGATCTGGAAAGCAATTGTTGCTCCGGCGACTGCATCTCCTGTGAATCTAAAGATGCACAATAAAATTGTGAGTCGCACGTTATTGGGACCATACCCTTCGATTGTGGCTGTATGTCGAGATAGAACAGTATAGAATGCGATGCTGCTTATTGGCTGGGAAACGCAATACCTTCATCGAGATCCGAGAATTATGCTGCAAAGCAGACTGACCATCAAAACGAAATACTGTAGGGCTGGCCAGCGTTGGCACAGATCTTGCCATTTCTGGGTGATGAAACTTGTGAATATTTTGCAAACGGAGAATCTGAAGTGTCTGTGGCATAATCCTGGACGAAGTTCGTGGGATTTCCTTCATTTGCCAAGTGTCGTTCTCGAATGTTATATCCTCCTTTTTCGATACGCATATTCGGTCAGTGGCGCCAGCCTTTCATGGATAATACGAACGGCTTATGGCGTGGTGTCAGTCCGCCATTTTTCACTTATAACTTATGTTATGATAACTCTTTCATCGTACGCCCTAATTATTCCTACTCGCTGACCCCCCCTCCAGCATTCTATACGATGCAACCTCGTTGATGAGCACATTCTACGGCAAGTCATTTCGCGAATGCTATACAGTCTGTCACATTCCTCTAAGGGGTTTCATTCCCTTCTCGCCAACTGCACCCCATGTTGGGAAATATCGAGATATGACTCAAGCTTACCTGTCCTAGACGTATAGCTTCCCTCCTGCGATGAAGACGGGATCGATCCGTCGATCTGATCGTCTACTGCACCGTGACACACTGTCGTAGTGCGACAAGACAGGCATCGGCTGAGTTGCCTCTCCATTACGTTCTCCGGGTCCTCATGCCTATACTCTAGCTGCTTGGTTTCTATCCAAAAGCCTAACCTCAATGCCTAGATACTACCCAGAACAATTATTTACAGAAATCTGATAAGCACCTGCAAGAGTTCAACGTTATTCTGATTCATGGCAAAATCCCTCTACAGTCACTAACTCCCTTGCACGTTTGACGTTCACCTATGCCAGATTCATACGTGATGTCCAATCCACTATTGTCTCAATGTGAGCTTAGACCTTCTCGATCTGAGACGAGATATGTTTGCCATCAACTTCTGAAGATTCGCTATGTGATCCTGGCTTCAAGCTACCATGTACAGTGAAAGAAAGTCTGCGCACCTGCTTGTCTTCTGGCAAGAACAGGTTATCAATCTCTTCCAACGACAGACCACTTGTTTCTGGGTAGCAGAAGTAGACGAATGGCACAAACAGAAAGAGCAAGATCATGAAGATCAAGTATGTCTTCCACCCAATTCGATTAATGAGGACAGGAGTTAAGAGCACGATGCAGAAGTTCCACATCCAGTGGGACGCAACGGAGATGGCAGTACCTCGAGTTCGAGCCTCGAGAGGCAGAAGCTCTGGCCCCCAAACCCAAGGCACGACATTGACTGTGGCACCAAAGACGAGCATATAGAGGAAGAAGAAGGCAATCGATGCCTCGGATGTCTTCTGCTCGTCGCGGCTGAGTAAGACTGAGATGCACAACATGCAGCCACTGAGAATACCGCAGCCAGTCATCATAGTCTTCTTGCGACCCATGCGGTCGAGGAAAAGTGCTGGTAAGGTGTTCCCAACAGGAAACATCAGTTCGACAAACCCAGCAATCAATTGAGCTCGGCTTCTTGGCATGCCAACGTTGACCACAAGAACGGTAGGCATGTAGTAGACGACCAGATTGATACCAGACCATTGATTCATAAACAAGCCCATATATGCAAGGATGACTCTCTTGCGTGTCTGTAGAATGTCCTTCTTGAAGAGGGCCATATTGCTCTTCACGCCTGACTCGATCTGGATAGCAGCTTGAATGGCTTCAATCTCGCCAACAATGAAGGAGTCGTTCTCTGGCAGGTCGTGCACGGCGCAGAGGACTTCGATGGCTTCATTGATGCGTCCCCGCTTGGCGAGCCACCTTGGTGATTCTGGTAATCTCCAAACAAGGAAGACGACACAGATTGCAAACACGAGCTGAAGGGCGATTGGAACTCGCCACGCCACAGAACCAGAAAGGTGGGAGAAGCCGTAGTCAATCCAATAAGCCAGAACAATTCCAATACCAATGAACCAAATCTCCCAAGCAACAACCTGGCCTCGATTGTGCTTCTTTGACAATTCTGATTGGTACATTGGTACTGTGCTGGAGTCAATACCTGTGCCCAAGCCTGTGACGACACGGCCAACAATGAGATGAGCTAGTGAATAGGCGGATGTCTGAAGTGTCGCGCCCACAATGATTAAGCCCATGGCGAGCCAGATCATTCGTCGTCTGCCGAATATATCGCCAATGAAGAAGTTGGTAACACAGCCGAAGAGAGCCCCTAGGCAATACGACGCGACAGTGATACCGGTGATCGTGTCCTTTGGATGATTAAAAGTGTTGAGCCAGTCTTCGTTCTCAAGAATGCCACCGAAAACACCCTGGTCATACCCAAAGAACAAGAATGCTGACAGACAACAAGCATAGATGGCAGCTCGTAAAGGAGCGCCACGACCGTAACAAGATCGCATATTGGAGGATCAGTCTGAGACCAGCACTGGGAAACGAAGTGATGAGCAAGACGATAATTGCGCAAGATGAGAAGCACAATATATGTATTATGACAGTATTACCACAAATTGATCTGGAAAGTCCTTCTGATTCTCCATAAGTCGTGGGATGGCCGAATTTGCTCACGACACTCAGGGTTTATGCAGCACGATACCGTCGCAACTTTACTTCCACGTCGATTTTCGTTCTTTTCGAGATTGGAGCTCTCCGTCGATCATCGCACTACCCCGGATAGTGTCCACCACCCCGCACGGGAACAGTTCCACCATGCGTAGAAGTGCTTGCGCCGGCATGGAAACATGTGCAGTATATTTGTTAGAGTATGGAAGATCGCGACAGACGGACTTTTCCCGTGTCCAGGTGTAAGATATCATGCTTTGGAGATTTGATATCGGAACTTAAAGTTGTCTCGAAATCCTGCGGTGCACTTGTCGAACTGCGGTCTGAGAATTCGAGAACCGTGGCCAATGTAGCTGAGCGGCGCGGAGCTAGGGCCGTGCATGACTTCGAGAAGCCCGACTCTGATTCGGCGTGGTAAGTGGCGTAGTTAGTGCTAGTAAGCTTTGAAAGCATTGGCCAGCGTTCTTCCACTCTTTTGCAGAGTCATGGAAAACCGAATCGAGGAAGCCGGCATGTGCTCTGGCACCGGAATGCGGACATGAAGGTCAAACTAGCTGGAGCGACAATCGTTCTTCTCGGAATCTGGAGTAGCTCAAACTCGTCGCATAGCAATTTAAGCCACCAGCTAACCACAATTGTTTGTATGCATGATAGACAGGGAAGACCTTTGTTCTCAGCCGATTGGTGTGACTAAACGGCGTGACTGGACAAGCGAATGTGGTTGCACGCGCGGTCGATAGTTCGAGCAATTACCTCGTTGTCAAAAGGACAATGGATCATTGACTGCTTTTCCCACCAGCTTGAGATACAATGTCGATGTAAGCTATTTCCGCACGTGCCATGGGTGATCGTTGCTTCACGTGGGAACATAGGCTCAAAGCAGATCTGACATTCTGTTTGCTCAGGGCGCAGTACGCAGCCCGCAGTCAAGTATAGATTGCGGAATCGTGGGTGTGGTCTCAACACTGACCCTTCTGCGTAGGTGTTGCCTGATTTGTTCAAGAAAGCTGCCCCGTTCTTGTCGAATTGACGTGTGGTTAAGGTATAACTTACGACCTGTTGATCGATCTCAAATTTCGTGGCTGTCAGCGCAATCAAGGCCGCAGCCTCTGGGGCCATTACCTTGTTATCTTTCAAAAGATTGTCCAGCTCCGAGACCAGCTTCGCATGAAACTCATTGGCAGGTGAATGTCGTCTAGATTTATGCACTTCAGACACCTTTGAAACGGTCATATTACCTCTACTTGGAAGAGCGTTTCTCAAAACATCGAGCTCGAGGTCATACATCACTTCTATCACATCCCTTTCGAATATGAACGCGCCGAGCTTGATTATCAGTAAGATGTACGCAAAGAATAGCAAGAAATCGAACATGGTCGACGACGATGGCATGTCGAGCTCCTTGTAGAAAGCTGCGCAAGAAACCCTCTTTACGTTGGGTAAACTCGATATACTGAACGGTCACCTCTTGTTATGCCTTTAGAGAAGGAAGTGCGTTTTCGTAAGTGCTGTATAGTGATAACGCGTTGATCGCCCTCTAACGTCACATTGCAAGCGCTGTGGTTAGCCAAACACTTTCAGGTGACCACAGATGTGAGGATTCTAAAGCAATCCACGTAAACATGTTCAACTCTTAAGATTTACGTAGCTGTTTACCGGTAAGCTCTGCCAGAGATAGCTTCGCTTTGCCAGCATCGACATTGTTTCTGTTGTCAATTATCACCGGTCACTTGCTGATCAATCTAAATAGGTTTGTATACCTGGCTGTTTGAGAATGTATACTTAAACATTTCTTAGGAACTCATTCGCAGAGTCATAGTGTCCTAGGTCAGTAGCTCATGCGAACGCTTTCAAAGCCGCTCAGCTCATGGTCAAACGAACACAAATTGCGGGTGCAATCGATGTATATAAAAGCTCCAAAGTGCGTTCTTGCGAAGGGCATCACGCCGCCAGGTCGATTAACAGGCAAATCGCACGTACTAGTCGATGATCCTCAGGGCGACGTTCAGGGCTTAGTTGGCATCCACAAGCCCGGACCCACCTTCCTCGTGGCTTACTGCTGCACTTCGATTCCAGAAAAAGCTCCCTCCTTTTGACCTTTGTGGAGGGCCCAAGTCAAGAGGGCATGCCTTGAGCGCTTCAAAACATAAATACCCTTGTATACTACTCATCAAATATCCGTGAGCTTTACAGTCTCGTTCTTGATCGTTTCGACGTTCATGCTAATCCTCCGAATTGGTGGACCATCGATACAGCCATTAACCTCGAACCGTCCTAGTGCGTACTGCCACGACGCCCAGACGCGTAGCTGCCAATGATGAGAGCGGCCCCTCTTTTACTCTACGAATCAACCGTTCTTTCTTTTCAAAAGTATGCAGCCGAAAGTATGCAACAGAGCACCATCCGTCCGCATGCAGACCTTTTCGTAAATATTTTCACCATCGGATTGGTTGCTTGTCGTTGAAAACGCGAATCATGAAGCTCGTCTGTCAGCTATCGGCACTATTTCATGCTAAAATGTTACTCTGCAGCGCATTTTGTGAACCAGGCCAGTCAGGTTTACGTGGCTGTCTTACTACGCGACCTACATCTGTTCGTCGCACAGCCCAGTGAACACACTTACGAAAGCTTGGGATGCCCAGCTTTCTCCTCGTGTCATGCCATTCCATGACGCCTTGAACGGCTCAGCTTGTCACTGGCATTGTTTCTTCCGCATTGTCTTCATTCGCTACTCAACCAACGTTCTTCTCATACTGTGATATTTTACTGGATCACATCGCAATCGCGATATCATTTTGGAAGCACTAACATAGGCACAAAGGATCGCTAAGCACTGACCACAGCCTCGGCATTCAAAACGTGGCGAAGCATATACACAGACCACCAGGTGAGAAATCTGTTGAGAACGATTGGCACTGTACGGACTCAGCAACAAGCCATTGCAGTATTATCACTATTATCAGAAGCAGAGCAAAATATGCTTCATAGAACACATCTTGACACACATTGATCGACAGGCTCCACATTTGCATACCATTTCTCGAACGCCCTTGACCAGCCTCCGGGTTGTCCGACTGGTCTTCGAAAGCTTGTGCTTTCCGAACGTCAGGACCATATCGGCGCCATATCAGCAAGAACACATCTGAGCGACTATGTCCACGCTCTCACCAGGCGTAGTTGTCCTCATCGCCATTCTAGTTGCGGCAGCAGTAGTCGCAGTAGCGGCAGCTATGCACAGAGTATACAGCGGTCGCGGCGACAGAGAAAAGAACACAGATGCGGAAGGAAACGACGCCATGATACAGGCCTTCAGTAACGAACAAGCACATTACATGCGAGATGTGAGACTGAGAGGACAATTGCAAGCATGGGGAGTAGCACCTGCCTTTGAAGACGATTATCAGCCTCCTCGATCGCAGGTCGGAAGAGGTGGACCTGGCACAGAGACGAGCTTTGGATATGGCTAGAGTGATCTGAGGCATATACGGTGGGAATATGGGAACAAAATTGTACATGAAGACACGACTGTTACGACTCAAAGAAAGGAATTCAACAACCCTTGGAATGGTACGAACCTCTGTTCGGCGGAATGACTCAATTCGGGACTTGTCAATCAAGTTGCAATAGTGGTTTATCTTGAACTTGATTACAAAAAGGCATAGGGCAATGATTGCTCACGGACATGCCAAAGGACTCAACGAATCAGGCGGTCCTTAGCGTAGATCTACAGTGGCACCCACTCCGCGATAAGATCAATCCTTGCACAATATGCGTCGACGTTCTCGTTCTGAAGACAGCAATGCATCTCAGCGCTGTTGTGAAGAGAACCGAAGCTCGAGCAGGGACCAGAGAACCCATCTCTGGTGGGGCGAAAGCAGAGGCTTCCGCCACTATCGCTATGCGCGACTGGAAACCCGAGTACGATGCACGGCTACACAAAGACAAGCTGCAGCGATCATACATATCGCTTGTGATCAGTGGTCTCATGGCGATAGTGGCACAAACGTGCGGAAAGAGGAAGAGAAGACAAGCGGAACGTCGATCAATATCGAAGAATGGCCTTGATTCGACAAAATTCAGCGTTGTGCAACAGTAATAGCAAATGTTGAAATCTTATGGATAAACCTATGATACTGGTTTTGTTCAGCCACCTCCACTCCTCAACTTCTCAAGCACACGATTCATGTTCCTTAATCTCTCTCGCTCCCTAACCAAAGTCCCATTCACAAGTCGCCTAATCTCGTTCCTGCCCCATTTCTCCCTCCAGCTGGTCCAGCCAGCAAGTTCGCCAAGCACAACTTCTTGTGTATAGCGCAACTCCTTGCCTTTGCTTTCGATTTCAATCTCAGCATCAGCAATCTGTTTCTCAGTTTCTTTCATGCTGCGTAATCGAGACTCTTCCATGCCGGGCAGATTGATGTTAAATGTGCGCTTTCGGGGCGTAGAATTGGTGAGCAGTGCAACACGTGCCCTTTCAAGAGTTTTCTGAGCAGTGCGGATCTGCGTGGCGAGAGAAGTTGGACGGGATAAACATGTTTGCATTGCGCTGATTGTGCTTTGGAAGGCGTGCGTTGCTGAGAGATAGATTACCAGTGGAGAGGACGGTGGTTCGGTATGTAGGAGCGACACGAATTTGCTTAGTGCTTCAGTATGAGACTTTGGCAGGGTCGTTGACGGTGGTCCGAGGTTTGAGAGTTGGTTTGAAAACAAGGTGTATGCTTCGACTAGGTCAACGACCGATTGCTGGTAGACATGGCCTTTACGTATAATAGCTCTGGAGTTGATGCTGAGTCGGCGAACGATGTCTCGGGAATGAGTGACCACTGAATCGATGTCTCTGAGTTCAGCTTCCGTGGTTAGTGGTTCGTAGTCATCGGTGATTGTTTCTTGTAAAAATTCTGCTTTGAGTTTTGAACGTGATTCTATCTGTTCTGGGCGCAGATCGGGCACGAGGAAAAACTCCCAAAGCACTTCGTGTGTTGAGAAAGTTGGATGTGCTATGAGCATCTTCAGGAAGCGATCTAGTTGGATCTGTGCATCTAACAGTACTGCTTTAGACGGCTTGGAATGAACCTGGAAAGGAGAACGGAAACTGTTTGGAGATATGACTGGCATGTACGATGCTGGATGATCTGCGGTCAGCCATTTAATCAAGTTGACAAAGTCCTGGATGGACCTTCGACATGTAGTAATGGTGTATGTATTACTTGATGTTTCTGTGTGCGGAGCACCTGATTTGATTATGAATCTCGTACTGCCATCTTCAACGAAGAAGGATCGCACAATTGATGTCAAGCGACCTGTATTATCTGGTGCCTGCGCGGTCGAAGTATCCGAGAACAAGGTAAGGTCATCTATGCGATTGCGAACCTCATCGTCTTTTGCAAGCTCGACTGCTGTAAGGCCTCGAGCTTCACGCAAATAGAAGTCGACCCTGGAATCGCCAAAGAATATTCGCACAATGTCAACTCGTCCGTATTTGCTGGCCAACATTAGTGGTGTGAATTTTTTGTCATTCATGCTGTTCGGGTTTGCATCAGCGTGATGCAATACTCGATGGATGATCATCGGATCGTTGAGAATATGAAGTAAGGTATTGCCTTTGTTATCCACATGGTCTTCAAGGTGTAGAGGAGCTCCGTCGCCTTGCGCGTTCGTGGCAGCTAGCAGTGCTTCAGAAACCATCGACGCATAATTACAATGATCGTAACTGCGACAGATCGCAAAAAGAGGTGTATGACCAATCTTGTCTTTTAGTCGCCAGGGCAGCCGAGTAGTAAACCTTGTGATCAGCGTCGGTATATTGAACAAATAATGAGCACTCGATCGTCCACGATTGTCTTGCTTCGCACAATATTCTCGTAGACTCAACTGCTCTGCTCTTTGCTCAATATAGTCTAAGATAATATCAACAAGCTCAGTATTTGCAAGCTGGATTGCTGCGCTGAGCAAGGTCGTACCTTCGCTGGTCACATCATCAAGCACGACATCGGGAGGATAGTGCTCCCACAGACTTAGCAGATATCGAAGCGATTCTGGCTTTTGAGCCTCGACTGACATCATCAGCACAGAATTACCACTGTTGTCCTGCGTCTGTGCCAAACTTTGTACTGACGTGTCGCCTTCAATGCCGCTGATTGTGCTTTCTAGTGTCGCGGTGCGTGATAACATTGACATCGAAGAAGATATCGACATACTTCGCGGAGCCAATCTTACTCGCTTCTTACGCTTGGTTTCTGGCCCTGTGGTATTGTGACCTGCCTGGAAAGGGAAGACGTGCTCAAGATTGCCATTTGTCATCGGCCTTTCTTCATCCTTGTGCTCAACACCATTGACTGTGTCTGCGGCAAAACCGACAGAGAGATTTGATTTTGTTGAGGTACGAGATAGAGGTGGCCGGACAATGGGCGTCGCTATCTCTTCAGGCTCGTCTACAATGACGGCACTTCCAATTCCTTCAAAGATGTTGCGCATTTCGTCGATGTTACCAGCCTTCACTGCGTCCCATAGTAGCTGATTTCGCTTCGAAGCTTTGCGAAGACCTCCTGCGTCAGTAGCCAAATAAGCCAAGACAGCCTCAAGTGTACTCAAAGCATAGCCAATTTCGCCGCTCTCAACATCGTCAATGTAAATGAAACGCTGCATGTACGATAGTCTGGCCTGTAAGTGACGTACGCCTGATCTAATGACCACAATCAGCAGCAAAGACACCAAGACATCGGCATTGATTGTCATGGCTGCGGCACGCTTCTCCTCGTCCGAGATTCCTTGTGCTTCTGATAGAACTTTCTGTGTGTCAAGCAGAACCTCCAGCATCTGCTGCGGACTTCCTGCTACGCCCATCTTACGAAATGCTTGGATACCTGCATCAATCCTTGCGAGAAGGTCTCGTTTCGCTTTCCTGCTGTCTTCAAGCGCTATACCAACCTGAGCTGCATCTAAACAGTCCATTTGACGTATTTTGCGGTCCAGATCGTGATCTGTTGCTTTGTGAAATGCGCACAATCGAGGGAACAGCAGGCTGTCATGCACCGATTCTGCCACATAACGTTCAATTAATCGCTCGACAGTAGGACCGGTGAGGTCAGTCGTTGCACCTAATAGTGAAAGCTGCTGCTTATCAACACCTTGGAACAGATCAATGGCTGATGTAACGGCTGTCTCGAGAGCTCTTCTCATCAAATCTTCCTCATCCTCGAAGTAAGCGTTGTGATTGAAAGGTAGCTTTACTGATCCATTGGACTTGATAGAAGCCTCGTCCCCGTCTGAAGCCTGCGTAGTTCCATCGAGGGAGGACTGAGTCGGCGATCGAGATGGCGGAGGCGGCAGTGGCTTTCCAAGCTCTTTACCAAACTCATTGAACAGCCTTTCGAGACCAGGCTGCATCTGCCTCTCAATCATTGGAAAGTGATTAAGCAAGTCATTGAAAGTCTGAATGTCCTTCTTTTTCGGAAGCAGCTGATTCTGCGTCTGACTTGTCTCTGCCTCGATCTTTGCCGAGGGTTTCAGCAGAGGTATGGGAATGTTGATCCTTTCGTATATTCCCGTCAAGGGTCGAGATATGTACATTATGAGCCATTGTTGGTGGTCACTGGCCGTTGACTGGTACAAGCTGTCATGCAATATTTGCGCTTGAGTCAAGTTCTTGAAACCCTTGTTGCTGTAGACCATATTCTCCTTAAGAATAACAGTCTTGTTGTTCACGGTGGTGTATGTTTTCGCCTTGCTGCGGCCTTCACGTACGCTATTCTCCTTGGCATTCTGATCTTGGATGATACGAATGATGTGGCTTCCGAGGAAGTCCTCGTCCTCGACAAGATCTGCGTATCTCTTTCCATTTTCGCGATCCTGCGCATTGAGCAAGGAGTCTGTCGTAGGGACGAGAAGCACGTAATTCTGCGCAGATAGGGCTTGACTCAATACGCTACTCTGGAAGAGCGCGCGAATGAATGGATTCAGCACTGGCATTCAGGCGCATCGAGCCTGAGGCTATAAGTGCGGTAACCTCATTTGCTATGTGTATACTCCTTATATTGGAAGGTTGACGCTGCTTCCAAAAAGGTGGTGAGAGCCAGATAGTGCAATGAGCCAGTCCGTGCACGGGGACCGATGGGTAATGGTCGAAAATGGGCTTGAGGGTTGCTGAAGTGTTTGCGACAACTGTCAACGGTCCTCAAAGGCACAGCCACGAACAAGCAGTAAGTTCAGGCGTGTCTTGCAGAATGCGCCTGCATGAGCAGGATCTCGAGGCGCACGTGATATGACGGTGCTGCCCCGGATTTGCATGTGATAGTAAAAGGAAGGAGCCCCTGAAAATCTTTAGGAAGGAGCCTCCGGGTACGAGATCTAACCGTCGTATTCGATTTTTAGGCATGCTGGCGCCTATACATGATATTCGAAGTTCTCAGGAAATTGGGCTTGTGCATTCTTTAGAAAACCTTGGGTTTCCGTGAAAACCCTTGGAAAACCCGAGCAATTCTTAGCCATGCTTTGGGATGCTTGGACATTCTTTGAGACAAGACACCAAGACTATTTCTCCCTCGACTTGTTTAGCTACCTATCTACTTTTCCCTCTACCACGACTTCCACCTCTGAATTTCGGTGTTCCTTTGCTCAAGAGGTTCTCCGGCAACTGTTTGACCTCTCCTTCACTCTGTCGCCATATTACACCATGACCTCCTTTCACATCAACCACAACCTTCCAGTATTTCATTGGCACTAGCTTGTTATTCTGGGCCGCTCCTTGAGCTTGTTTGCCATTTCCACCTTTCGTTGGCTGCTGTGAACGATCTTTCGAGTTAGCTGTGCTGCCGTCCTGCTGAGCTGTATGTTCGCATGGTTCGAGCTCAGCATTGCCAGATGAACTATGATCTTTCACAACTAGATCAACAGTTGTCACGGTGTTTTTAGCACGCTCTACAAGCTCGTCGTCTTCCATTCGATTCTTCTGCTCTGCTTCGACCGAAGTTGTCGCTTCTGGTTTGTTTTTTGCTTCGAGTAAATCTGCTTCAACACCCTCAGTCAGAATGACTCCATTCTCACTCCTCCACCAAAGCATTTCCACGTCGTTCTGCTTGAAGTCTTCTAAGCACAATCTCAAGTCAATATAGATCAGCAGCTGTGCATCATGCCTCATCCCGCTGATCACCTTATCTGACTTCCCATTAATAACACTACCTTCCTCAGTGATGCCAATGTCCTCGAGGCTCGGCCCAGCAGCAAAGTGGACATGATTTCTGCCCATACGTTTCAAACCACCCGATCGTAGAATATCCTTCCATGCACCATAAAAAGTCCCATGGACACAAGTTTCCGGTATACTGCTCGGATCGTCAAGCGAGATCGGTTTCAGCAGTGATGTATCTGAGGCAACAGCTTGTATACTATGTCCTTGAACAGCTCTGATCAAAAACTCTTGCGCATCAGGAGGGCGTTTCGAGCTCCGATGATAAGAAATAGCTTGGACGGTCTCATTTTCTGCCGCTGTCTCTGCTTCCTTTTCCTTTTTTACACTACTTTCAGTTTCACCCTCAGCAGTCATCAGTTCTTCTACGGTACTCACTGGCTGAGCTTGCGCTCCATCGTCCACTTCATTCCTCTCAGTCTTTGCACCAATCAACCTCAAAGCAAACCTCTTCTTCTCATTAACCTCGACAACCTCAAAGATATCCTCTATCGTTGGTGGTGGACTGACACCATTTCTGCCACTCAAGCCTCGCCACGCCAGTAAATGGTCAAGTCTGACCCATCCGTCGTTCGTGATTGGTATACCTTCATTCACAGCTTGATGCCGTAGTAATTTTGAGCATGCCTTTGAAATTAGTGTTGTGCGTGACATGTGTCCGCCGTGGCCACGACCTCGACCTCGACCACCTCTGCCTCTATTATTCAAGGGTGCGTCATCCGAGCGTGCCATGGTCGGTATGCTCGAAGTGTCAAAGCCAATAGTAGCGTAAAGTGAACAATAGATGTCTCTGATATATAGTCAAGCGAGGTTAGTCGAAAACGGCTAATGTCCCTACTCTTTCGGAATGGCACGACCGTTGTGAACATACAGCTATGACAATGATATCAGGGACTTATCATCAAGTTTCAGGTCAAGACTTGTGACTCGGAGCAAGTGTAGGCAGAAATTCACGTTGACTCATCAGAGGGATCGTAGTATACTAGTATGGTCTGGCATTATGGTCCTCAGGCATACATCCTATACGAAATTGAATCACGAAGCTATACCTGTCAGACGAATATCAGCCATGGTATGCATCTTGAAAATGTGTTTGCGAATTTCGAACTTGAGTTCCATAGTCATCAGAGCATCGGAGCTCAATTCCTGGGCAGACACTATATACGTTCTAGCTCTGCACACTCATGTCTTCACGCGTATTCACGATTAATGCACCTATCAACATATCATATGAGATTCATTCCCAGATGCTCGCCTCATCTCCTCATATAACTGTCACTCAAAGCTGTACTTCTCTGCGGGTACATCCACACAATAGACCACACTAGCTCAAAAAATGCTCGCTTGCCAGAACGCCGTATATGCTGTCCTTCTCCTTTCGTCTTCAGTTTCCCGTCGCGGCTGCTACAACTTCAATGAAGAAGTTGTTTGAGTTCGCCATCGCTATCTAGAAATTCTGCGCAATCCCGCCCTGCTGTGGGAAGGTGGGCGCTCTTTCAATCCTCGTATTTCTTCGTGCCTGTACATCTCTAATAACAGGCTGTGCATCTTGACCTGCATAGGTGCTATCACCGTACGGTCCGTGACCAGGCTGTACGTCGTTGTAGATGTTATACGGCACTTCTTCCTGGTAGTATGGTCTGCTGGGCACTTCAGGAACATCTGAGGAAGCCTCGCTATGCGCCCCTCCAGCACCACTATATGCGGAGCTGGCGTTTGACGGACCACGCCTTACACCAGACAAAGCGCTGGCTTGAGAGTACCGGTTATTGTTATTTTGTGCTCCGACCGCCGCACCACCGAGAGCCGCAGCTCCAACTGCACCTGCCGTTGCTGCTTCCGGATATCCTTGCACAAGTGGATCTTGAGTACCAGCTGATTCACCGCCTGCCGATGGGCTTGGCTGCATTCCACTGCTGTACCCATTACTGCCGTGGTCTGACATGGCAGTACCGCCCACACCAGCAAGCGCACCAGCGTGACTATTCGAGCCCAGCGTCGTGGATGCCTTTCGATTCGAAGCTGTAGTTGCGCCCCATCCTCTGTATCCAGAATCGTCGTTTCCTTCGCTCGTCACGTCTGTGCCATATGCAGCTGCGGCTACTGGCAGGTTCGGATCGTTGTTAGGGTTGAATCCATACTCGGCCATTTCATTCTTTCGCAGTTCGGCATCGTTCTGCTTCGCTTTCCGCCTTCGCCAAAACCAAAGGCCGAAGATAACGAGACCAATCACTGCGATGATGGGTATTATTACTGCTATTGCGATTGTGGCGCCGCTAGAGAGTCCAGATGACTTGCCGGATGACCCTGATGCCGAGAGAGGTGAACGGGTAGCGGAGGATGAGGAGGCTGTACTTGAGGCACTCGAGGCTGAAGAAGCAGTTGGGGTGATTGTAACGACAGGCTGGGTCGAATAGATGGTCGTTACGATTGCGGGTTGAGTTTGGCCATTACTGCTGGGTGTTCGCGTGACCACAGATGTGACTTCGACGACACTGGTCGAGGGAGGTGCAGTGCTTGTAGGTGGTATATACGTTGTAGAGGTGGGTGCTGTTATTATAGATGTTGATGGCTCTAATGTGGTCGTCTGGACTAGCGACGAACTCGTAGTCGGTATCAAGCTAGATGTCGTGGGTATGGATGATGTTGTTGGAGTACTCGATGATGTGCTCAACGATGTTGTGGTTACAATCGACGATGTCGTGTCTGTTTGTGGGTGTAATTAGGACCGGGCAGCTGCAGCAGTCCGAACAACTTACTCGTCGACATTGTTTGTGTGAAACGACCCTAAAGGTCTCAAAGCTTACAGCGAAGCCAAACCTGCTCTTTTCTCCCTACTAAGAGCGATTTGAAGATACCGTGTATAGGGTTTTGTGTGTATACGACGAGATACCGGTCTCTGTATCGCGTTTCCTGCTACCGGGCCAAGCTGAGACAGTGCCTGGTTTCACAGTCGGCGACGGCTCGCAGACACAATAATGCTCCGGTGGTACTCCAACTGTACTCGAAGTTTTCGCCACGGAGATCTTCAAAGCTAAGGAATCGCTAACAGTAAACGTACAGATACAAATGGACGAGCATCAAATGTATGATGCGGACTACAAAACAAGGTGATATTATCGAAAGCGACGAAAGGCTCGGCCAGCACATAGTTTCCTACACATCTCGCCAGTCTTCACACATGCGACTTTGGCGTGTTCTGGGAAATCAGATGGAAGCCAAGGGACTAGACTAGGCCAGTGTTGCAACGTCCAGTAACAATGCACCATCTCAGATCCAGTTAGACACAATCAAACAAGACGTTTAGGCAGGAAATCTATGAGGCGACTCGAGAGCAATCAGCCACTCAGAGAGACCGACATGAAACTATTGTTAGCTACTAACTGCGCTAAGGACTCGCCGATGCAAGACCCTCACATGTGAGGCTCAGCTCTAACTGGCTTCCTGCGAATCTGTTCCTGTCGTACAATTTTTGTGCTTGCTGGATTCTGTTACACCTTCCTCGCAAGTTCAGAATATCACACTTGAATAGACAACTGTGCCATCTCACAGATATTCTACACTGTGTTAGATGAGGACTTGCTATCCTTCATATAAGCTTCCGCTTCTCAGCTCTATCGTTGTGCGATGATTATGCAGGGCTCGAACTCTTTGCTTATCGCCAGGGCTAGACACGCCCACGCGTTATAACTGATAGGACAACTGAGGTTCATCGATATGCAAGTCTGACCTGCAGCTGCATCGAGTACTTTTGGTCATTGTCACAGAACTAGCTGCGAGTAGAAAGCATGTGCGAAAGAGCGCGATTATTGTTCTCCTCTTGCGTCGCAATGTCAAGGATATTGATTTGAGCATGCTACAAATTTCAGGATGCTTCTGAAGTTCTTATGCATGCTATCCCGTTGGTCGGCCGTCAATGCTCTATCCATCACTCCCTCCTGCGGCGCCAATGCTATACCATACAACCCAGCCTGGACCTGTCTATAAACATTATCTGACTTTTGACCATCCCAAATTGGCCATGATCTATGCAAAGCTATCAATATATAAATCATCACCTAGCTCATTGCTCCGAGGCCGTCGTTACCAGCACCGTCGCCTCTCATGTTCCATTTCGGTTTGAGAGCTGAGAACATATCGTCCTTGGTGCCAGCGACATCGTTAGGTATTCTCGAGACACGATATGCGCCGTTCCGGATGTTGTGTAGATGCATTCTGCTTAGATTGCTTCTGTTAGATCGAATGCTGCCACTGTCACTGCCAGCCTCACTGCCTTCATTTCTAAAGCGGCGTGGTGGAGCAAAGTCCAGTCCTGTGAACGTGCCTGATTTACGTAGAGTGTGTCTGTATGAAAGTTAGCTGGTGCTAGATGAGCAATGCGCTGTACTTACGGGCTTGGTATAACAGCAAGGTCGTCAAAGCTGCTGTTGAGTGGTACATGGGGTTTGATGCTTGGACTGTACGGTCGAAGTCCACCTCGCAGACTGTCTGGTGTGCCTGACCTTTGGTTCTTGAACACCTGAGGTGGGGCGAAGTCGCTGAGGTTTGCCAGCATAAAATCGTCGTCCTTGAGCTTGGCAGGCGTAGGCAATACTTGTAGTGGTTTTGGTGGAGGCAACTTCTTCTTAGGAGGTGGCCTGCGCGGACCAGGGCGGCCCGACATGGAAGAGTATGCACGTGGTCCAGGTGCGTATGACCCATAGCTGCCATGTGTGTATGACCGACCTCGAGGACCGTGGATATCAGAGCGTATTGATGGGCCTCTAGAATGAGATTGCTCGTAGTAGCCATAATCGAAGTCGTCGTACTGCTCGGAACCATCGTAGTAGTTAGCTGGACTGGCTCGTGCTTGATTGGCGGGACTGCTATCGTCAAAGTACTCCTTGTAGAAAGAGCGTATTCGGTTCGCTCGCTGTTCTGGGTTCTCTGAGGGGTCATCTGGAGGTAGGGGCCGTACGCCCATCATTGAGTTACGGTAAGTGTAGTCCACGTAATCGGCATAGTCACCATAGTCAAACCCTTCTTCTTCATAGTAATCAGAGGCATCATCCGCATGTTCGGCATCGTGGTTTTGAGCGTGCTGTTCGTGGGGAATGTTGATCTCTGGTACAGGTGGTGCATGATTGGTGGCGGCAATTGCTTCCTGGTTGTGCTGCTGCGGTAATCGCTTGCTCTGACTTCGTTTTGGGAATTGCGATGGTGGTGTTGCATCCATCTCAAAAGATGTGGCTTCGAATTGTGGCAATGTTGATTCTGAAGCAGCTTGTGCACCAGGCAGTTCTGGACTGGCAAGCTCAGCAAGACCATGGGAGCCATAGTAGCTGCTTTGCCTTTTTGTGTTCAATGGCTCGTTATGCACCACGACGGCAGGCAATTCTCGAACTCCATTTTCTGGAGGAGTGAGTTGCACTTCCGTCTCGGAGACCATGAGTCCTGGCTGCTCGTTCTGCTGCTTTGAGTCCTGCTTCTTCTGTCCTCCACTGATGAATTGACCAAGATAATTGTTGCTTGCCCTGATAGCCGCGAAGTTGACGTTATCACTCGCTGTCGAGTTTCTGTCGAGGTCAGGCTTTGTAGGTGCGAGCAGTCCGGTCTGAGGCTTCTCTACGACTGGCATTGGCTTGCGGATAGACGGTGCTTCTGAAACCTCGCGCTTCGGCGGTATTCTAGGGATCAGATCTGTTTTCGATTCCGTGTCCATAGTGCCCGCCCTGTTCCTGGTTGATCCGCTGAAAATCGACGATCCATCACCATGGCTTCTTATGCTAGGCGAGCGCAGTGATCCATCATCAGGCACGAATGTTGTGGCTCTGTACTTGTCGTCACCAGTTCTGGACAAGCTTCGCAATGATTCTCGCGACTGCTGCACTTCTGGAGGCAAGAGGTAAGGGTTCGTTGCGCCCAGGTCCAGCGACAAACCTCGATCCTTCCTTAGAGTATTTTTGATGTCTGCAATGCTCATCTCAGGGCCATCTTTGTTCTTGCCACTCTTCTTCTCGGTAGCTCCAGCGAGGTCGACACCGAAATCGAGTGACTTGTATTTATCATTTGCCTCTTCATGTCGTGTGATCTTCCTCCGTCTTTGCCAGATGACGAATAGAATTATAGCGATTATTACGACAGGAACAACAACTCCTATCACGATTGGTGTCGTATCCGACCCGCCAGAGGTCTGTTTATCTGAGTCATCTGAAGATTGTCGTTTAGATACAACCGAAAGATCTGGTGTAAGATGCCGTATCCTCAACTCTGGTATTGGAGCCGGTCGTACAAGATCTCTGTTCACCAGCACAGGTTCATGCTGACGCAGCAGATCCATCCCAGCCGGATAGCTGCGTGAACGTGGTTTCCTTTCCTGCCGTCTCCTCACTGGCAACTCATCTCCCGCAAGTACTCGTTGGTTTCGGTTTGAAGGATAGTAAATGCACCTGCTGTTCTATGGAATGCTTCAAGGAGGACGCGAATCGTTTCTGAATGAGTGACTACGGTGAGTATACAAAAGAATGGCAGAGACACGGAGTCTCGATATCGCTTCAGAGTCAAGCTGTGGCTCGAGACTTTACTTCATGTACAAAGAGATACAGAGGCAAGCCTCGCGAGTGTTGTACGACTTGGCAGAATTGCTCGCATGTCACAGAATTCGACAGTGCTGGATTGGGCTGGCCCGACCACTCATAGCGCAGGAGGAAGTCGCGATTCAGGCACAGCTTAAGGGGAAGGTGGAGGTATGCGGAGGACCTTTAGCGTCGAGCTTCTATTAGCTGCAGTCTACCTGAGATTAGGCGACAAGGATCTCTGGTCTATCATTTTGCTGTTCTGGACATACAGACGTCGTCAGCTTTTTTGAAGACAGATAGAATCCGCTGTCAATTGAGTTCATAAAGCTCAGTAAACGCGCTGATGGAACTGCAATCGCTGAGAACACGTAATCGCGCGTCGCATCCAAACAGAGGTGTTCGTGCACTCTCTTCTAGAACGATTTCCAACCCTTGCTTCGGTAAAGGACACAAGGATAGCCCGGACACGTGAGACTGGACCTCAATCTCGGGACGAACAACATCTTGCGAGTTCTTCAACATCGTCCGCCTGTTGGATATGTCATCTTATCGGCTCCTTCAGGCCTGTCGTGGCTGATGACTAGTCCACGAGGCGCCGTCGAGCCTAAAGCAGGGCTAAACGTTGTCGACACCTCTGAAGTCAAATAGACATATTCATCTACGCCACCGTCCGACATGCCGGTCGTTCACCGAATGCGAAATGTCCTTCGTCGGCTGCTACGGATGCACGAAATCATCGTGCCTATGTTACCAAGCACAGCAGGGTTTCAACGGTTGCTTCACGATAGTCCTGTCGATCATCGAATGAAGTGGTCGCGAAATCACCCCATCTCCACATCCTTATCTCCATCGCGTATAGGTGCTTCACCATCTTCAGCCTGAATGTCATCGTCGTCATCGACCGCATCCTTCTCGTCGTCGTCAGTCTCCCAACCATCGTCTCCGTTGGGTAGGTCCAGAGCCTGATTCAGTTCCTGTATCAACTCCAGAGTATGCTGCCTCAGCTTTTCGTCCTCGTATTGGATCTTGTTGTATAATTTCAGGCAATTGCCAAGCCACTCTCTCGCCAGTTCTGTTTGTGAGGATCTCGTATCGGGTGAGATATCCGGCTTCTGGCTCAAGAGAACATGACACCAGCCGCCAAGATACAACGCTTCCACTGATTGATCGTCTTCTTTTACTAAGCCTTCAACCACAACCATAGCATCCTGTTCTTGCTCTACCTCCATCAGCAACCTCACCAGACTGACTCTCGCAGCGAAATCTGGTCTGGCTGGACTCTCCACATCTGCAGGTATATCCTTCCACAAACTCACGCTATGTGCTAGCACTCGTTTCGCCTCATCCACTCGTTCTTGACTTATTCTTACACTCGCCAGCGTCTGTAGCACTCCCGCACTAATAGCTTCAGGACATATCGCAACAGCTTCTGTGACATATTGCTCACACCGCTGCTCAGCATCTGCCTCCAAACTCAAATCCGTCATGTATACCTCCGCCATACCGCAGAGCGCATCCGCGACCCTGCCGCGTCTCGAATCGACAATCTCTTGTGTGCCCTCCATGTCCATCTGCTCATCTAACACTTCAATCTCGTTCTGCATGACCTCAATAGCCTTCTCGAAATAGTAGATACTCTTCTGACCTCCTTCCTCACATACTTGCGCCAGCTGCAGATATGGTTCAGCCGATACCAGTGCGCCATTGGGATCGATCTTGACGGCGAGTTCATATTGTGCTCGTGCTTTGTCTTCGTCCCCTAGAGCAAGACTTATATCACCTCCGAGTACGAGTGCACTGGGGAATGTGGCCTTTTCCTGCGCCGCATGTTGTAGTAGAGTGTCGATGTCACCATAAGCTGCGGTGTCAGCTTCGAGTCTCCGTAAGGCTTCCTGAGCGAGAGGCTGAGCCTTTTCTGGTTGCGAGTGTTCGAGATGTGCTGCGGCCTCCTCCAACAAGTCTTCAGTCGATCTGTGTGATTTCGAGGATATGGTGGACTTTACTAGCGGTGCATTGTTGCTTCTCAGAATGTCTTTGCTGTTGCTTCTCGACTTTGTTTTCGTTTTGCCCATTTCTGCAATGTTCAGGAACTGTTTTGGATGTCACAAAAGTATCCTCAACAGTAAGATATGGAAAGTAGTGCATTCAATGTTGCTATACTACTACTCTCCAGGAACTTTTTTCTCCAAAGTTGCAGGGATCGACATCCACTACCGTCATCCCGCTCTAGCCAAGCTTTTGACTGGATTCAATGTTTACACTTTGATCGTCTTCACTTTGACTGGAAGATTAAGCAGCCTGTGCTGTTTCCTTCTATGAGCAGACATGGGTGTGGAAGAACAGAAAGAAGAGCGCGAAGTGCTCGACTCGATCTTTCCGGATGAGATTACAGATACAGCAGACAATGCCTATCGAATATCTATCGTTCTAGATCCTCCCGCAAACTCGCCAGTAGAAGACGACGAGCCGCTGACAATATGGCTGAATGTTTCGTACCCAGATGCCTATCCAGATGTCGCGCCGAACCTAGACATTACATCTCCTCCAGACTCTGCGAAGCATCCGCTACTAGATATACAAGCTGACAAGTCTCAGCTACTGGACAGCTTAAGTAGTACGATCGAGGACAGCATGGGTATGGCTATGGTGTTTACATTGGTCGCGACACTGAAAGATAGTGCTGAAATGCTCATGGCTGATCGTGCTAGACAAGAGCAGGACATATTGGATGTTGCTCAACGAGAGAAGGAGGAAATAGAGAATAGGAAGTTTCATGGTGAGAAGGTCACGAGAGAAAGGTTCCTGGAATGGCATAAGAAGTTTAAGGCTGAAATGGCAGAGCAGGAAAAGACACGAAAAGACGAGGAAGAGACTGAAGCTCTGAAGGGCAAAAAGGCAAAGGTGGAGGAGAAAAAGCTGACTGGGAGACAATTGTGGGAGAAAGGACTTGTTGGTAAGGGCGAGGAAGAAGGAGAGATGGATGCTATTGCTGAGAAGACTGAGGCTCTGAAGATTGAGGTCTGAAAATAGTCCGGCATAAATGACCTGGTACATTGTGCATATAGCACTGGATCACCGATATGAGCTCTGCCTTGCGACAACTGAGATCTCCGATAACGTCAGGCCCGTGGTATTGGATCTCACGTATATGCACTTTGGTCCTAGGATTGGAAATATCCACGACTCGGACTTGCCACGGCAGGAAGTGCAAGCAGATTTCCAAGTGATTAGCTTGTCTGGGCTTTTTGACTCACCTGCCATCACTTTACTGCAGCCAGCAATGCGAAAAGCTGCAGTGTTTACAGACCACGACAAATATCACTTCAGTAATCAACAATCAGGACAGTGTTTAGCGTAGACTAGGGAACAATTTCTCTTCTTGAGCTACGGACTGCAAATCTTACGATGTCAAACATCTGCTCAGGCAAGTTTGTTAGAGTCTGGAACGAACGCAAGACAGCCGTAACCATGAAAATTTTCTTTGATCTCAGGGTTATTCGGTCTCACAATGCCCTATCTCCTATGTTATGGCAAACCCCACGATTTCAACGACGATCTTCGACCATGGCAGCCTTTGCAGCCAAGAAGGTGGACGACAGCACTTTCAATGGTAGTTTACGAGTCACAAATCTTAGTCCTTCGGGAATTGATCCTACGGCAACTCAAAAACGAATGACCTTCAACGAGATCCCTTTTCGTTACGGCGGCATACCTCAGGTCTTCAAGGTCAGTGTGACCGCAAAACTGTTCGTTATTGTGCTGACCTCTTGTTAGCTACGTGTACCTATACCAAACACCTATTCGAAGATGCAGCCAAGCTGGCCATGTCCCTTAGCGCGATCGGATCACGAGGCAGCATTGGCCTCAATCATCGCTGGAGAGCTGAATCGCGCATCTTCAGACGTTTCAGTATTGCGACTGCTTCTAGCCTGGAAGTCCTTTCATGGGAGATTCACCGCTCTAATTCGATCTATAGAGGACGATCGCGAATGCGAAGCCTTCTTGAACGCTTGCGGTGTCCCCGAATTGACCTACATTCGTGACAATATGCAGGATTTTCCTATTGTAACCATTGGCATCGACGACAGCATGCTCTGGCAGCACGATGTTCCCCGAGATATCCTTGAAGAGGCTGACCAGATTCTGCTGATTGTCGAAGAGCTTAAGCCCAGTTCAGCTGTGAGTAAAGAGCAGTTGATGTTGCTGAACATCGCCTTAGCCTCACTGCTCGATGCTTATGGGGACGAATGCCGGCTGAGATATGTCATCAAGGAGAGGATTGTCAAATGCGATATGCCAGCGAATGACGGACTGCTCGAACGCTACCTCAATCTCAGTGCACGCATAAGTGATTGCACACCATATGTCGCGATCTTGCAGAAGGGAAAGGGGACTCGTCGTGTCCTTCAAGACAACAAAAATGTCTCAACGTTATTGTCAAAGGTCAACAAGGCTCTGGTGTTGCAGCGAGATATGCTGACTACTCCTAAGAGTTGGAGCTCGATCAATTATATTGTGCTGCTCACGGGCTTCCGCGCACGATTCGATGCACAAGAAGTTAGCAAGGCAGTGGTTAAAACCGTCAAGCGTCACGATGAGCTGGTCAATGAGGCTGTCAAGATTTACAACGAAATTATGCTTAACGTCGACGATAATCTGACTCGGGAAGTGGCTACAACGCTACTGGAATTTCTTACACCGAGACATCCGACGACTCGACAACGAGCATGAAGATCATCGTCAATAGAACTGCATTAGTGGGTCGCACGACTGACCGAAGAACAAGTTCAAATTAGATTGCACCCAGAATTGGTGGCTCACTCTCTAAGATGAACATCAACTTGAGCATCAGAAGCTACCACTGCTAACAAAATAACCTCCTCTTCTCAATCATTAGCTTTTTGTTATTGTGCAAGAGTTGTGCAAGAGTTGTGCACATCACCTGAGTTGTGTTGAGCACGTCACATCATTCTCGGTATGAAATTGCGAAATAATGAAGAGTCAAGTCCTCCTCTATACAATTATTGCTTCGGCACTTAATGCTTTGAGAAGACCTCATCTCATCCCGAACCTGCCTTTTCGAAGCAATATTTCATCGGCTCAAATCCATAGAGGGGTCACTTTCCGCTAGTCTTGCTGCCAGAATGAAAAGCTGAAGGCACAGCTGATCTGTCACGGCGTAAACGTGAACATAGTATAAAAGTTAGGCTGATTAATACTTCCCAGATCTTCCAAGAATCGTTCCATGCTCCAGATTCATTTGATAACATAGTACCAGGCTTCCCCGCAGTCCTGTGCTCCGAGCTGGGCAAGTGGATATCGAAACATGAAGTCGTGGCTAGAATCGTGCTCATTGTTGTATTTCTATGCTCGCTTTCATGTGGAAATGAGAGCGCAAATCACTCTTGCAGATATTCCACCACAGCTTATTACCAGTCTAAAAAGCACCATCATGCCTTTCTCCTACGGCTTGGAAAAGCTGGAACCTGCATTTGAGGACAGGCCGGTCCCATATGTAGCATATGGCGCACGCTTCCCAACACTAACGGCAGATCAGCTTGTACAGACTTTGGGTGCCGAACGCGTCTTCATCATTGCTGGCAAAACTCTGTCTGAGAAAACTCCAGCATTGACGAGATTAAAGTCAGCTATAGAAAATCAGACTTCAATAAAGCTTGTGGGCACACGTATCGGTATATCACCTCATACACCATGGGATGAGGTCGTAGCTATCACGAATGAAGCACGAGACGCATTTGGAGGCGAAGTCACGGATCGAGATGTGATCGTCACACTCGGAGGTGGAAGTTTGACCGATGGTTCGAAGGTTATAGCTTGGGTTTTATCAAATCCAGATGTGAAGGAAAATAAAGATTTGACCCAGTACTGTTCGGTCGATACTGGTTATGACGCAAGCAAGCTGCCACCAGCCAAAGTACGCGTGATCAGCATTCCCACTACGCTCTCAGGAGGAGAGTATCAAGCATTAGCAGGCGTGACGAGGTCAGATGGGAGTGGCCAGAAATGTCCTTTCTACCCACCAGCTCGAAATCCGAGTTTGGTAGTACTAGATCCTGACCTGACAACTACTACACCATCGAAAGTCTGGTTGAGCTCGGGTGTTCGGGCAATTGATCACTGTGTTGAAACTTTATGCTCGTTACAGAGCAATATTCAAGGGCATGAGGCTGCCGAGCGTGGTTTGCGGCAGCTTGTGCCAAGTCTGTTGAGGACGAAGAAGCACGGGCATGATCTTGATGCAAGATTTGACAGCCAGAGAGGTGTCATTCAAGCTATGACTGCGGTTGGAAGTGGAGTGCCTCTAGGTGGGAGTCATGCGATTGGCCATCAGCTTGGTATGTTTCGAGTTTAGTCCCAAGTTTTGTGACAAGTACTGATAATGACAGGACCTCTTGGTGTCGGCCACGGTGAGACAAGTTGCATTATGCTGCCAGCTGTATGCAAATGGAATGCCGAGCAGAAAGCAAACATCGAACGACAAGCCATATGTCGAGACGTCCTACTACAGACTTCAGAAGTCCGGCAGCTTATCGACGATAGTGGTAAAAAAGCCGACGACCTCGATCTAGGCGACATTCTAGATCTGGTTATTCGAGCTCTGGGCATGCCTCGAACCCTGGAAGCGGTCGGTGTAGGTAGAGACAAGCTGGCTGGACTCGCAAAGAACACTTTGACTGATCAGTGGGCCGCTACTAACGCACAGCCAATAACGGAAGAGAAGCAAGTGCTCGAGATATTAGAGATGGTCGTTCAATGAGGCTCCAGCCAACATGACGGAGTATTCTCTTCACCGTAAAACAAAGCCGTGAAACACGTAGGTTCGCTCGTGTGATCAGATAAAATGCTAAATGTTAGATGAAGTCGGCGAGAACGGTGCCGATGGTGGTACTTCTCACGGACGAGCCGCACCAGCCGCTGAATAATTGGTACAAGCGGAAGCCTGCTGAAACAAACCTTGGAAGGCGTGATCGTGCTTCTACAGTACTCCGTCATAATTCTGTATACACGTAGGTTATTTTAGTGAATACCTTAGAAATTCGTTACTGTATATCTCTCTAAGCTAGGCTTAAAGTAGTTTATATTTTTATATAGGTATATAAATATTACGATTCTAATAAGGGTATATATATATACTTTTTTAGTATCTAGAATAATATTACGAGAAATTAGTAGTTAAAATAATTTTTATCTAAAACCGGTAACTTATATAAATTTAACTAGAGAAAATCGAACCTAAATCGTTTTATAATCTTTAATTACTTACCCTTCGATTATAATATATAATAATTAGAAACTATATATAGAAACTAATAGTTATTTCTTAATAAGAATAAGAGTATATACTTTTTATAATAGATTTATACCTAGCTTAAATATTTAGAACGCCTAAGAAATTTCTCATTTTTAGAGGTTATTGTATGTGAAAACCGCCGATGTATATATAATTATGACGGTCACTGTACTCTCCGGGCAAGAGCTCCTTTAAGGGGCTCATAGTACCCCAAGTTTAGCATTCAGCTAAGAACTCTGACAGCTCATCTTCCAGACTACTAGTAGAGTCTAATAGAAGAATTGATCTTGCGAATCTCATCATGTAGTAGAGCAAGCGACCTTCAAGCTAGTAACTCCCTGTAAGCATCAGAGACCGATAAAAATGGCTTCCGAACAGAAGGTTGACATGATAAACCGTGGTGTATATGACCCATCTCCACTCGGTACGGCAGTTTTCGTTGGGTAGGTTGACAATCTCTTCATCTCTAGGATCTTGAGCTTACAGTCACAGCCTGCGCGCTCTCGATGGCTTCGTGCTGCAACGAGCACTTCAAGTGCTCGACCCAGTCAGAGCACTGTGCACAAGACTGGGCTTTTCTCTGCCTCCACCACCACCGGTGGGCGGCATACCACTAGCTATTTCCGATCATGCCTTAACACCATTTCAGGCAGTAATCTGGGCCATGTCGATCGCGAACGCCCTCAAGCAGATCTTCTGGCTGACAGTCACGTCTAAGGAATCTTTCGGTGTAGGTCCAGCAGTAGGTGTCAGCATCTTCAACACGGTCAACAATGGCTTAAATACAATGATCTTCTCCCTGGCGAGCGTCAATCCGACGTGGTCAGAAACGACTTTCTATGCTTCGATACCGCTGTTCACTATTGGGATCCTGATCAAGACTGTAGCTGAGATCCAGCGCAAAGCTTTCAAGGACGATCCCAAGAACAAAGGCAAGATCTATACTGGTGGTCTTTTTGGTATCGTTAGACACCCCAACTATTGTGGTTACATGATTTGGCGAGGCGCTATGGCTTTAGCTACGGGTGGTTGGGGTTGGGGTGCACTTGTTGCGAGCTTTTTTTGGTATGATTTCAACAACGGGTCAATTCCTACGTTAGATGAATACTGCAGCAAGCGATATGGTGATCAGTGGGCGGCGGTCAAGCGAAAAGTGCCGCATGCTTTCTTCCCGTACGTGAACTGATGCCTTCCAAGATTATCACATGTTCCGCTGCGCTTCGGCAGATATTATGATCAAGGTTGCGACAAACAAGACATGTATGACAATCTATCTGGATTTTGTTCTTTGGTATACTGTAAATGAACCAGGCTATACCAAGCAATTCATGGTTTTCGGAAGCACAAAGAAGCATTCAACGACGCAATACAATCGCGATCCTCAAAGAGGGGGTTGCAGCAATCAGCTTGGCATGCATACCATTCGGGCATATCATTAGCTGAATATGCTCGCGAGCCTTGAACATTATGTTCTTTACCTCAATAGAGCTATGCCTTCACCCAAGAACTCCTTCGTGGTTAATCAGAGACCTGCTGCCGCAGCATCGACATCGTCAGCACTCGATAGTGATCCGAAGCACAAATGGCTAAGTCGTACACAGTAAGTCATTGGATGTTATGCTGTTGGGTTTAGCTACTAATTGTGGAAAGCTATTCTGGCACTTTGCTGATCAATTTCGTGGCATTTTTGATTCCAGCATTGTATGGTACGCTCTCGAAATATTGGGTGTCAAGCATTGACAGGTCAATGGTCGTCACAGTCGATGCCTACACATACATTGGAGTCGTCGCAGAAGTGATCAACGAAGGTCTTCCGAGAGCCGTTTGGCTGGTTATCGCAGACAATGCCTCTCGGTCTAGCGAATCACGACTCGGCTTATCGCAGACGCTGATCATTTTTCAAGCCGGTATGGGTCTTATCGTCAGCTTAATCATCCTTGGCGCCGCAGACGACTTCGCTGCTGCCTTTGTGCCCATTGAAGTACGAACATCCAGTTTGACTTACGTCAGGCTGAGCGCCTTCTCAGTTTTTAGCAGCGCCATCGAATATGCGACTGCCAACTCTACGAGGGCACTTTGCATGCCCGACGTGCCGCTTGTGATAAGCATAGCACGATTTATCGTCAACATCATCCTGGACATGCTACTCATTTCACCATTCCATGTTGGAACTTATAGACCTACTGCGACCTTGCAAGCAGGTATCAGGCTGGCTTGCGATATGACTGCTGCTCTAAGTGGTCTTGCATATTTCACACTGACTGTCATCAAGCTCAAGCGACGGGACGCACTGTGCTCTCTGTCACGGCCTTCAGTCAAAGCATTTCTGGTACTTCTGCGACCAGGCGTCATGACCTTTGTTGAATCAGCTGTTCGCAACGCACTATATCTATGGCTTGTCGCGAACATTGTGTCCATGGGTAGTGACTATGCCACAGCATGGGGCGTCTTTAACACAATCCGGTGGGGACTTGTGATGGTACCGGTGCAGACAGCGGAAGCAAGCTCACTAGCATTTACTGGACGGCGATGGGCAGCTTTCAGAAGTGCCAGAGGTCCCCAGCAGCTTAAGCCCAAAGCAGACAAGCAGCAGATCAAGTACATCATCTATCCAGCTGCAGTAGCATGTGGCATCGTGTTGGCAGTCGAGGTACCTTTATGCATCTTGCTATCAACGTTGGGTGCCAAGCCATATGCACGATGGATCTCTGGCAGCGACACTGTCGCTCGAATCACTGCACATATGTGGCAGACCATCGACTGGTGCTACATCTTCTATGCACTGAGCACGCAGCTCGCGACTATCCTGCTTGCGACAGTACCAAAGTGGTACCTCTATCAGTCCTTGGTGTCAAACATATTCTACGTTTTGCCATGGGCAATCGTCTGTCAAGTCAAACAGCTGAATGCAAGTGATGCATGGACTTATCACTCGGTGGTGTTTGGCGGCAGTTTGGTGTTCTCCTTTTTCGATATCAGTATTTTCTTGATATGGTGGGTGTACAGGCTGACTAAAGGAAAGCTCAACGTGGGCAAATTCAGAGACGCGTAACCCAGGCGGTACGCAAGATGAGCTGCAAACTTGGAGTCAGGTGTCTAAAAGTGTCAACTTAAGTTGGAAGATCAAAAATCTGACTATCTTTACTACTGGTTGCCACAAAGTGTGCCGCACAAGTGGTAGTGGGTCTGGCAAAGATCACTTCTTTAGCAGACAAACGTCTTTCCCGTCGTCTACCTTTGCAGCTTCTTTCTGCCAAATATTGCACCTAGCAATTATGCAAAAAAAAGGCTTCTCTTAAAGGCAGAATCGTTTCCTGACAGGTACAGGGAGCGGCATCGGTCGAGCCACCGTAGTGGATTGCACTCCCGAGGCGCAACACAGTCTCTGGCAGATATCTCGAAGAACGTACTCGAGGAAGTTACAGCGGTACTGAGAACTCGGAGTGTGCCAGGACGGATGGTGACCAGCCGGGCTGTCGATGCGACGGATACGGCACAAGTCGATTCCTGGATCAAAGATACAATCTCGGCCTCTGACAAGTTGCATAGAGCTGCGAACATCGCAGGCGTCACGCCACCTACGCCACAAATGCTTCCAGCTGATACAACAGAGGAGTTCTGGGAGAAAATCATGAACGTCAATGCCACAGGAGTGTAAGTCCGCGCGACTTCTTCCTCATTTCGTGCCTAGCTAATACTAGCGCAGCTTCAAGTGCATGCGAGCCCAGCTCAATCATATGTCCTCAAGCGCCTTGAGCGTCAACATCGCTGGTGGTATCGTGTTCACCTGCTTCCCATACTATAGCAGCTACATCGCCTCGAAGCATGCCGTGTTGGGCCTCACGAAAGCAGCTGCCGAGGAGAGTGGCGCAAGGAACATTCGGGTCAATGCCGTTGCTCCGCAAATACCATCAAAATATCACCGGAGAATCGTACTGACCGTACCAGTGGCACGGTCAATACACCTTTGAAGTGAAACACTGATCAAGAACAGCAGAAGATCGCGGTAGGAGGAACACTAATGGAACGACTTGCCGAGCTTGAAGAGATTGCAAAGATAATTGCTTGGCTATTGAGGGACGACGCTAGCTACGTGCATGGAGCGATCATCAGTGTCGACGGAGGTATGACTATCTAGTATCAAAGGACCATCCGCTCAAACGATGCAAAATGTATGTGGCTGGTATTGTTAAAGGACATGAGCGCCAACTCTAGGCTTCTTCTCCGGAGTTCCGTGAGTTTATGGGCACAAATTCATGGGGTTGAAGCCCGAAAAGAAGAAGTTCCATGCCTCATAGATTAGACCCGCGGCAAGGCGGTCATACATTGTACCGGAAATCTTTCATTTTGCTTAGACCTGGACAGCTCAGTTTGTATTTCGAACGACGCTTGACCATGTCTGAGTTGAAGGCAGGTGGTAATCAGTGCGTGGTTGGCGGCACCGGCATGGCATTCACGGGCTGCACATGCACTTCTCCACCTCTACCTTGCTCCAGCTTACGTTTTGCATCTACCTCGACCTTTTCATTCCAATCAAGTACAGCCCATGCGAAACCGTCCTTCGTGGTTATAGGTGCCTTGTAGCGTATCTCGTCCTGAGCGGCTGTATCAGTAGCCACCAAATGCAAACAAGCAGTCTGGAACATTGTAGGCTGGATCATGAGCAAATCGCCTTGAATCGGTGGCAGGAAGTTCAAGTGCCGTACTCGTGTCAGCTCATATGCTTCGACGCAATAGGCAAGTAACAGCATTGTGATGTGCGGTGTCTTGGTGAATCTGATGGGCGTCAAAGGGTGCGCTAGTGTCTGCAGAGTATTGTATAGATTGCCGAATGTGATCGGTGGGTTAGGGTCTGTAGCACAGTAGCCCTTGCCACCAGGATGCTTTCCGCTGAGCACGGCATCCTCGTAGCAGAGGTGTGCTATTGAGACGTTCTGAGCATTGACAAAATTGCCTACACATGCCCAGATCCAGCTTACTGCTCCGCCGCGGCGCATATAGTCCCATGTCAGGCTGGATGAGTTCTCAACACCATGACCATAAACGGCGTGAGCTGGACGGATGGTGCCGGTAATGAAACCCGGCTTGTTTGCTTTGAGTACGAGAGCTTCGGCTAATGCTTTTGAGTATGCGTAGCAAGAAGTCCATTTCGACAATGGTTCTTCGAGGCTGATCGGTTCCGCGTTAGGCATGAATTGATAGATGTCGCGTGGCCAACGCTGCCATGGCAAAGGGAAAAAGTTGCATGCACGTTCCGCAATCGAGCCAGAAGCAGTTGCAATGAAGCATGTTGCTCCTGCACCTTTGGCGGCTTCGAGGACATGCTGTGTGCCTCTCGTGTTGATTTTCGTGAAGAAGGGCAAGAAATCGACCGTTCGTGCAGTCACTTTGATGTAGGCAACGCAGTGAAAGACTGTCAATGGCAGGTCTTTGACGTGATCTGGCCATGGTTGAGCAAACCCTTCTCTGACGGATTCAGCATCTGTCACATCGGTTTTCACAAAAGCAATATCTGCAGCTTCAGGTCTTTTTGTGGGACTGATATCGAGTATTCGTATGGCTTTAGGATCTTCCCCACGTATCAAGAGATGGTGCACGATCCAGCCTCCTACTAACCCTGATCCGCCAGCAATGACATATCTGCGATTCTTCTTCGGGCACAGATAAGGCTTGACATCAATTGGTGATGTTTGAAGTTTCCGATAAGCTTCACGTATCTCGTCTGTCGTCCATGGCTTCTGAGCCAATTTTAGTGCTTCTGGATGAGTTGTAGTTACAGCTCGGTCGCAGTGCCACAAGTACGCAACCACGAGCACGAGGATGGATATGACTAATGTTATCATCATGGCACAATGCAGTAAGAAGCTGCTGGTACAGGATTGGCAAGGCTGATAAAATTCTTACCTGATCGATGAGAGCTCACAAGCGACCAACTGAGACGTATGAAGCATTATATTGCTCAAGATGAGCAAGGCCGCTCAAAAGTCCACACGAGTACAACGGCCGAGAAGTGGAGGCCTAAGCTTGTGTGCTCGCTAGAGCGGTTGCTGCCCTGACTTCAAGCCTAGGTAGGGATGAAGTACGATGTACCTTGCAGGGCATTTCGAGATCGAAGCAGGATTACGGGCACATTGGATCTCAATCCTGCAATGCCGAATGTATCACAAAAGCACGGTGCGCGTCACAAGCTCTTCTGATGACTGTCCAGGTGAAGCCCGTGTTAGCGTCTTGGCTCCTTCGAGCATCCATTGGAGTACAGAATCAACCAATCAGCATGTGTGATATACACGTTGGCTTTGTCCTATTCTTGGGTCGTCGTCACTGTCCGACCTTAGCTGAAGCTGCTGTCGACCGTGATGGTTCCTACTACTGACAGCCACTGAAGTAAGCAATAACACGAACCGATGAGCTGTGCTGGTAACGGAATTCGAGCTTGAAGGCCGCATCAGTGAATTCATATAGGACCGTGGCGTCTGTGTGAACCCAACCGTGTTAGATGCTTTATAGACGACAAGCATTTGACGTTGAGTTGGAGCAGAAAGGGGGAGACCTCTACTGAGCATCCATTTTATGCTAAACTAGAAGCACATCAACATGTCTGAGACGGGTCAGTGGCCGAAGATGATCGACCTCGATGCATCTCGAGCAATAGACCTCGAGTCATTGAGGCTACAGTATGCGGATAAGTTTGCATCATACACACCAAGAGATCGGCCATCGATATTACAATTGTCAACGACATCATATGCATTCCCCGATGGCAGGCCTCGGAAGTCCAAGCTGGAGATATTCCCACCACTTCTAAACTCCTCGAGTCCTTGGGCAACCACAGTCGAGCAGATTCAGGAGCTATATGACTCTGATTATACAGGAGCTGTAACCACGAGAACAAGTCTTCTTGAGGGTTTCCACCACGATCCAGACATACATCAGCATGTCTTCTTTCCAGCAGGACATTCGGCAACCAGGACAGATATTCCAGAAGGAGATGCGTCCGCCAAGACTATACCGGATGCAGTCGCCACAAGTTCATTGAACACATATGGGTACAGTCCGCATACGTTATCTGAATATCTCGGCTTTATCAACGAGATTGTAGGTCAGCGGCATCTCGGCACGAGCACGATAAGAAAGAAGCCCTTCATCATCTCTGTAACTGGAAGTCCCGATGAGATTGCGTTAGCTTATGCGCTGATGGCAAATGCGGCTGAGATGGACGAAGACTTGAGACTAGCTATGGAGGTCAACTTGTCTTGTCCTAATATCGATGAAAAGCCACCACCAGCATATGACGAGGCGATGCTGAAAGAGTATCTTGAAGCCGTATCGGATTCGAAATCCACGTATAGAGGTAGAATGGCTGGTCCAGACTCAGTACCAAAGGTCGGTATCAAATTGCCACCGTACACATGGAAAGGACAATTTGAAATGGTCGTCAACCAGTTGGTTGAGGCAAAATCCTCTGAACCAGGGGAAGGAAGTGTCATTGACTTCATCACATGTACGAATACACTCGGTTCGTCCCTGGTCATGGATACAGCCCTTGAGCCTACACTGAAGTCCGAAGCTGGCACCGGAATGGGGGGCATGGCAGGTGCGGCTATTCACCCACTATCCTTGGGCAATGTAGCCACTTTTAGAAAGCTGCTGGACCAACACGAAGATACAGAAAACATAATGATAATAGGTGTTGGTGGGGTCGAGGACAATGCTGGTATGGAGAGAATGAGAAAGGCCGGAGCAGAAGCTGTCGCTTGTGCTACCGCGCTTGGTCGACACGGTGCTGGCATATTTGAGAAAATCTACAAAGGAGATACATCAAATGCATAAAATGCGTCCTGCTGACAATCGTCCTTCATATCTCGTTTCATTACAGTCGTGCTCGTCTATCGTAAAACATGCTTTTGAAGATGTCTAAATGCAAGGCTGAACTCGACAGTAAAGCTGTGCCGTCTAATCATGCGAGGTGGACGACACTTACAACTTCTGCATGGCGGCGATATCGGTAGACTGGACGTGGTCCTCATCCTCCTCGATCTTCTGTTGGAGCTCATCTAGAGAGACCTTCTCGTCCTCGACGACCAAGTTGATTTGAAGCTTCTTGATACCGAAACCGACCGGAACCCATTTGCTGGCACCCCATACAAGGCCATCCATCTCAATCGCAAGCACGCCCTTCTTCAGCTCTTCTAGATCGGTCTCATCGTCCCATGGTTTAACGTCCATGGTGACAATAGACTTGGCCGCTGGCTTAGTCTTGCCTTCTTTCTTCTTTCGATATTCGGCAAGTCGCTTCTCACGCTCAGCAACGACTTCTGGGTCTTCCTCCTCATCTTCGTCGCTGCCGAAGAGGTCGACGTCCTCCTCTTCCTCAGCTGGCGCTTTAGCTGGGTTGATTGTGGTCTGCATGACTTCCGGACCATACGTAGTGTGGGATTTCGATGGATCGCCCGGCAGGCTCGAGAACTCGCTCTCGTATGACTTGACGTGGTTGTACCATCTGTATGCGTGTGGGAATTTCTCAACTGCTGGTGGGCTTGAGATAGCCTTGAATGTGACTACATCAGCTTGTGATGGAGAGTATCTATCAAGTTGTTAGCCGTGCTTCAAAGCCAACTGAATGAATATAGCATTGAGTAGATCTGATCAGAGGTGCAACAGAGTCGCGATTGGAAGTAGTCATTCGGTGGTGTCTTAAGCCACCTCTTAAACACGGACCAATTTGATCTCATCAAGCAGACGACAATGGAAGGCTGCGACTTACCCTGAAATATATGATCGTGTTCGAACCCAGCTGTCAAGCGCTTCACGAGTGTCAGTTGGTGGGGCTAGAGTACATATGGACATTTAACTTACCAGCAAAGGCGGTGTCGTTGACGAAATCGGTGAAACCCATTTTCGCGTGCTATGCTTTGCCTGAAATATAGTAACTTGGATTTACTGCGAAAATGTCTGTTATAGCTGTGCGATGTACAGTCAGAGAAGGAGTCACAGAGGGCACTTGCCAAAACAAAAATTGTCCATGCTTTCCCAGAATTTTGGTGCTCTTTTCGTATCAGGCATCAAGGCTCGATGTCATATGCTGCCTGAGGCGTTAATATCGAAGTGTTCATGATCATGCTCGCAGTTTCGATGGATCTCAGAACATCAGGATCACACCACGATGTTTCTCACCTTCACTAAAGCATATCAATAACACTAGTCCGTGGTGTTGTGCTCACCATCTAGCACGAAGTGACGAAAATGATTTCTGCACGCGCTCTACCTGCACGACGCATTGCGACAGTACGACTCCCGCATGGAGTAAGACAACAAGCTCGAGCCTCATTGAGAACTGTCGAAACACCTTTCATTCGTAGTCGTCCTGTATCTGTGCCGTTGCTCTATACCCAACCCATACGTGGGTATGCTAATGGCCGACCTCACCCTCCAGGAGGCACCCATCGGATGAATCTGGGAGGCGAACCAGAGAAATCGGCTCTAGAAGAGTATGGTGTTGATCTTACCGAACGTGCAAAACAAGGCAAGCTCGACCCGGTAATAGGGCGAGATGCTGAGATTAAGCGCACGATTCAGGTCTTGTCGAGACGTACTAAGAACAACCCTGTGCTGATCGGTGCTGCTGGAACAGGCAAGACTGCTATTCTTGAGGGCTTGGCACAACGCATCGTGAAAGGCGACGTGCCAGAAAGTATACAGAACAAACGTGTGATATCACTGGATCTTGGTCAACTTATTGCTGGTGCCAAATTTCGAGGTGACTTTGAAGAACGATTGAAGAAGGTCTTGAAAGAGGTGGAAGATGCACACGGTGGTGTGATCCTGTTTGTTGACGAGTTACACACTTTGCTTGGTCTTGGAAAAGCAGAAGGTTCCATCGATGCCAGCAACTTGCTGAAACCAGCTTTGTCGAGAGGCGAGCTGCAATGTTGCGGTGCGACTACATTAAACGAGTACAGGTCAATCGAAAAAGATGTTGCTCTGGCCCGACGATTTCAGCCTATTCAAGTCGGCGAACCTTCTGTAACCGATACGATTTCCATTCTTCGTGGGATCAAGGACAAATATGAAGTTCATCATGGAGTGCGCATTACTGATAGTGCGCTTGTGGCAGCTGCTACGTATTCAAATCGATATATCACAGATCGATTTCTGCCAGACAAAGCCATCGATCTTGTCGATGAGGCTGCATCCGCACTGCGCCTGCAGCAGGAATCGAAGCCTGACAGTATTCAAGCTCTAGACCGCGAGATCATGACTATTCAAATCGAATTGGAATCGCTACGGAAGGAGACTGATGTAGCTTCGAAGGAACGCCGCGAAAAACTCGAAGAAACTCTAGTGGAAAAGCGCAAGGAAGTCTATCGCTTGAACGAGATTTGGGAGAAGGAAAAAGCAGAAATCGAGAACATCAAGAAGACGAAGGAAGAGCTAGAAGCGGCACGACATGAGCTTGAGGTGGCCCGCAGAGCTGGTGACTTCGGAAAAGCAGGCGAGCTACAGTATGCAACGATTCCGAAGCTTGAAGAGGCCTTGCCAAAGGAAGGAGATAGCCCGAAGAACAGCAATGGCGATACCTTGATCCACGACTCAGTCACATCGGACGACATTGCGGCTGTGGTGAGCCGATCGACCGGCATTCCAGTCACTAAACTCATGTCTGGTGAGGTTGAGAGATTAGTGAAGATGGAAAACCGCTTACGCGAGCATGTTCGTGGACAAGACGAAGCTCTTACAGCGGTGGCAAACGCTGTCAGGATGCAGCGCGCCGGACTGACCCCAGAAAATCGTCCTATTGCCAGTTTCATGTTTCTAGGTCCAACAGGTGTCGGCAAAACAGAGACTGTCAAACAAATAGCCAACTTCCTGTTCTCAACAGAATCAGCAGTCATTCGGTTTGACATGTCTGAATTTCAAGAGAAGCACACGGTCTCGCGGCTGATTGGGGCGACTGCTGGCTATATTGGCTACGAAGATGCAGGCCAATTGACTGAAGCTGTTCGCAGGAAGCCTTACTCTGTAGTACTGTTTGATGAGTTCGAGAAGGCACATCGCGACATCTCGAACCTGCTTCTCCAGATCTTGGACGAAGGTTTCCTAACAGATGCACAAGGTCACAAGGTCGACTTCCGCAATACAATGATTGTGCTGACCAGCAATCTTGGTGCCGAAATCTTGACTGGGCCGGATGCGCCAAAGACCGAGAATGTGACACAATCGCAGAAAGACGCTGTGATGGGCATTGTTCAGTCCAGTTATGCTCCAGAGTTCCTTAATCGAATCGATGAATTTATTGTCTTCAATAAGTTATCGAAAGGAGCATTGAGAGATATCGTTGATATCAGACTCAAGGAACTTCAAGGTCGACTTGATGATAGGCGTGTACGCTTGATTGTGCCGAATGAGGTGAAGGATTGGCTATGTGAGAACGGCTACGATCCTCGCTATGGTGCTCGACCGCTCAACAGATTGATACAAACAGAAATTGGTCGAAAGCTTGCCGACTTAATCATCAGAGGCGAGGCTCGGGCTGGTAGTGTCATCGAGGCGAATATCGATCACGACAAGTTGATCTTACTTTCCAAACCGACAGAAATGGGAGCTTGAGGACAGGACAAGGTGACATTTATTTGAGCAATCGTATTGGTGGACTTGGACATTGAGCGTTCGTACGAATTACGACTTATGACGGAAGATTGTATATTATCTAGATTGTACTCTACTCTTTAGCAATGCCAAATTAATGTCTACTCTTCTCCTCGTTCTTTTGGATTTTCCAAGCCCGGATGCACTACGTGCGCTCGTGTCGAATGGTCTATTGACAATCTGGAACGTCTAACGGAGCCGCCTCCACTATCATATGTCAACTTGCCATATATATCCCGCCCACCAAGGTCTGAGCCAATGAATTGTAATGGGCGTGGCTTTATGTCGTCGTCCACCAATCTCTACACAGGTCGCAGGACCTGGAGCCAGAGATCACAGGTTCTGGGTTTCAATGAACCTGTCCTTGAGGCTCTGTCAGCCACCGCCTGTACTACGCTCTAAATGGCATGGCCGATCAGCCACGATCGTCGCCATTATCGGCGTGCTATCTTGGGAACATATTAAGCAGCACCAAGCTTTCCATGCAAGGCGCAGTTTGAGGTGATTTGACTGGTTCACCAAAGGCTTCATAAGGCTTGAGCCGGAGATGGGTTGCCTGAAGATTCGAAAGCTGGCTTGCCTCAGTACTACCACTTTGAAGTCGCTGTCGTTGTACGGTCACAACTTTGACAACGTGCCAGCTCGGTGTTGATCACCGCTACTTCTAGCAGCACAATAGCGCGGCTTTGTGTCACGCCGCACAAGATCAGAAACATGCGAGCATAAAAGTACACGGATATCACGATTAATTCCTGGCCATTGATTCCAGCAGCTCTTACCAAACCTCTGCTGTAACTCAAAGGTGCCAAGCACGATCACTCTCATTCTTCACGCTTTTCATGGAATCGTATAAACGTATCGAAGTGTTCACTTGACAAGAGATCAAACAACAAGGATTACAGTCTTCATATCTGCTCATCGATTGTGGTGTCTTGGAATTGTCCCCATCCAGATGGCGCCTGCTCTCAGTGGTCACATGCTAATCAAGCGCAAGCACGACAGCAATACTTGGCTCGCTCTCGAGATTGCTATTGGAGTCTTAGGATTTATTGCTGTTGTTGGACTGCTTACGGTGTGGTATCGGCATCGCAAACACAAGCACCTCAAAGACATTAATAGACGAAAATCTGCTGTGCTAGAAGCTAAAGGGAAGTATGCAAAGCTCGATGATGAAGAGGAAATGACAGATATGCATGGTGGTCTGAGCACGAAAAGCTCTACGCCATCACCTAAAGCCACACTCTCACGGTCAAGGTCTAGCTCATCAGCAAGTTCGGATTGCGAATCACGGTCAGGTGCCAAACATAGCTCGCAAATGAACCGACAATCTTCGCCATATAATACAATGAGTGGGATAAGTCGACAAGCGGATGAGAATGAAGTCGAACACAGGAATGCCGAACAGCAAATAGGCTGGACCACCATCACACAGTCACAGTCCAGGAGTCGTAGTCCGAGCCCGGGACCAAATTTCTTCAGCGACCACAAAATACCCGACGAACAGGAAATTAACCTGGCAATGCCACAACCTACGCGGCCAAGAACGTATGGCCTAGGACCTACAGAGCATCTGTACGACAGCTTTGAGGAGCGTGGACGGGCATTGACACCACATGATGCGCTGAATAGGGCAAGAAGTGCTAGTGCTGCCAGTCAGGTCATGACCCGTAATGCCTCCATGTTACAACCTCGGAGTCGGGAACCGAGTCCTGCAACCGTGAGATGATGATCGAACAAACAAACATACATGCAGTTGCTGTCGAAGGCTTTCAGCCGTGACGAGGTCATGCGTAGACTCTGCTAAGTTCGGCAGCATCTCATGAAAGTGAGTGGGCAGCCATTTGCACAACTCAAGCCTCGAAGGTCGACCGTGATATTAGCCTATTTGCAACGTCGATCACCTGAATCTAAAAGGGCTTGGGCTCATCAAAAGCTAGAGGTATAGGGCTGGTTCCGGGCTTGCTCCGGCCCCAATCAAAGTACTGCTGTCTGATCCACCAGTATTACTTCTGCGACTATCTCAAGTATGCCACCATCACTTCCAGGTTATGTCGATTCGCTGGCAAGAAGTATACCTCAATGCTGCACTCTTCGTTTGGCAGAATTTGACTGTCAGCCTTCAGCTCGGCTAAATCTGGTGGTGTCACACACCAAATTGTGTCGCATCAGGGGTCTTCGCTAAGGTTTTGCAAAGCTTCCTCAAGCTCTGTACTGCTTGACAAACAGGGTGCATCCCTTCATTGAACTACAGCTTGCCCTGGAATGTGGTTAAATGTCATGTTACTGAGTGGAAGTTGTTCCTTTTGCCCGTGGAAGGCCGCAGATGAGCAAGGAGGGGACTATTTGGTGGTAAGCTGAAGGCCGGGATTTATAAAGTGTCGATTCGGACTCTAGAGAGCTTATTAGCAACGAACCAAGAAACATTGCAGATTCCAAGATGTTCTCGCTCTCCTACCTTCTGTTGGCCCTTGCGGCTTCAACATCTGTCTTCACTGCACCAGTAAATGATGAACCAATTGAACGAGACGAAAGCCACAACCATGTCCTTGTACCTCGTACTGACCCAGGTCAAGGCACCAACAATGGATACTTCTATTCATTCTGGACAGACGGAGGAGGCAGCGTCACATACACAAATGGTGCTGGTGGCTCGTACAGCACACAATGGACAAATGTTGGCAATTTCGTAGCTGGAAAAGGATGGAATCCTGGAAGCGCTCGGTGAGTCTTATCAGAACATACTGCCTAGAAGTCTGGAAAAGCTGACGATACCAGAACAATCAATTACTCGGGAAGCTTCAATCCCAGCGGCAATGCTTACCTATCAGTTTATGGCTGGACCACAAGCCCACTCGTCGAATACTACATCGTCGAAAACTTCGGCACGTACAATCCCAGCTCAGGAGCAACGCATAAAGGTACCGTCTATAGCGATGGCGCCACCTACGATATCTACACTGCTACAAGGACAAATGCTCCGAGCATCATTGGAACGGCGACCTTCACTCAATACTGGAGTGTGCGACAATCCAAGCGAAGCAGTGGCACGGTTACGACAGCGAATCACTTTAATGCTTGGGCTAAGCTTGGCATGAATTTGGGCACTTTCAACTATCAGATTGTCGCCACGGAGGGATATCAGAGCAGTGGATCGAGCAGCATCACAGTTTCATGAAAGGGGCAACATTGATGGCCTAAAGAATTGATGTTTATGTGGATGGAAGTCGCTTACATGTAATTCAACCTTCATAGCGTCAAAATAAGACGAGACTTTATGTATGAATCGAGTCGAACAAAGTGGTTCAACTTACCCCGTGTTTCGTTAGGCGACCAGGTGCTAAGAACTCGCATCGATCCAGGCTTGTTAGGTGTCCAATGATGACTCAAGGCCCGTGTGATTCCTGTCAGAGACGCCTGATCCGGCGAACAAGGACGCTGCATCAACCTTTTGAGTTCATTTACCTTTCATTTTTCATGTCAGCATGTCTCAAACACCTCCCCCAAGGCTCACCTCATCTCTTGAGCCGATGGCTTTCGACACTTGCAATACGTCCCTACGTCAATCCTAGTCACTGATTCAATCTCAAGTTTATCGAAGGCCATGGACAACCTCGTAGCCTCCTGGCTGAACACTCCGGCTGCTTACGTCCTCGCCGGTCTTATAGCATATACATCACTTTGCCACGCAGTCCGCTTCGGGCGCATTAAGGCACTACAGCGCAAATATGGCTTCGGCACATCAGCACGACCAGACTTCTCGTCCATGACAGACCAAGAAGCTTACGAGATTCAAACTGAAGTCGCCGAGGTCGAATTCCCAGCGTTATTCGAGAAGGGATTACAGCTAGCTTTGTTTCGAACATATGGGATACCAAGCATCTCGAAGCTGCTCGTTCAGACGGCTCAACTATCGACTACAGAGAACGTCGGAAAACGATATGCAGATACGGCGGTTCTGATCACGGAGATGTACTCGAACAGTCCGAACCACAAACGTGCCATCGAAAGTTTTGCCAGGCTCAATTACTTGCATGGGCATTATCTGAAGCAAGGACGAATTACTAATGATGATATGCTATATACTCTGGCGTTGTTCATGAATCATCCTGTAGAGTGGATCAATCGATACGAGTGGCGACAAATGACCGATCTCGAGGTATGTGCTGCAGCGACATTCCACAAAAGCATGGGTGAGGCTATGCAAATCAGCTATGATGTGCTTCCCAGCAGTAAGACTGGTTGGAAGGACGGTCTGCAATTTTATGCTGAGCTCGATGCTTGGGCTAAGGAGTATGAGAAACAGAGTATGGTGCCGCATAAGGATAATTATGCTACTGCTATCAAGACGAAGTGGCTCCTTCTAAGCACAATGCCGCGGTTTGCGCATGGTCTCGTTGGACAGCTTGTGGCAGCTGCCATGGACGACCGGCTTCGAGAAGCCATTATGTTTGAGCCTGCGCATCCTGCTGTAAAGTGCTTCCTGTACTATTTCATGGAAATTAGGCGTATCTACCTCCGGCATTTCGCGTTGCCTATGTTTGATTGGCAGCGGCAAACGAGTCTTAGCAGAGATGAAAGCGCAGATGGTAGACGGTGGATTGAGTTGTGGTCCACTACGCCTCATTACGTCAAGCCGACCATGTGGAATCGTTGGGGACCTTCAGGTTGGTACCAGCTTGCGATCGGAGCCCCTCGACCAGGGGACAAAGGAATGTGCCCTGAGGGCTATTTGAGGTCGAATGTCGGTCCTCGCGCTTTCGAGGGAAAGGGCAAAGACTTTTACCTCTCCGAGCAGGAAAGGTTGAAGCGGACAAGAACGGGAGGCTGTCCTTTCGTCCTGCTTAAGTCGTAGAACAGCCTCGACAGCTCTTTGACCATTAGACCCGACTGTTGAGCCTTTCCAATGTGTCTGAAAACTTGGTCTTACCTCTCCTCTTAATGCCGCTAATGATGCAGCATTTTAACGCGACGATCGTTCGCAGGCAGTCTTGGCTGCTCTCAAGAGCCCAGCAAGCATATTGCCTTTATTGAAGGCTTAACATCATGCCAGGTTGAGGCATCCGGGGTCGAAATGTCGTTCGATTATACAGATAAACTTTCAGCTGAGGTCGATCAGCATTGCTCCCGGATGCTCAAGATAGCTTTGCACAATAGTTGCCATCCGTGCCATTGTCGCACCATCTACCACTCTGTGATCAGCACTCCAACTAGTACTTAGCATGTCTGCCTTCTCTATGGTCTTGCCGTCGGCTGCGAAGACAGGAGTGGCTTTTATCTTTCCCATACCCATGATTGCGAGTTGTCCTTCGACAATGACAGGAGCTAGTACGCCACCTCCAATATTGCCAATATTCGACACGGTGATAGTGCCACCAGAAAGATCGTCGCCTGAAAGCTTACCTGCTGTTCCTTTTTCGGCTAATCTGTTGAGCTCGTGGGCTATTGACACGATCGACCTGGCATTGACGGTCTTGATGACAGGTACTAGCAGTCCATTAGGTGTATCCATTGCAATGCCAATATTGTGATTCCTTCGCATCATGAGCTTTGGTTTTGAGCTATCAGACAAATCAACTCGAGCATTAAGGAGCGGATACTGGTTAAGTGCCATCGATACCGCTTTGATCACGAATGGCATGTATGACAATTTTGGTACACCCTCTGCTCGGCGCATGTTCAATCCCGCGCGCATAGACGCGAGGGATGTAATGTTGACTGAGTCTGAGTATAAGAAATGTGGTATCTGTAGGGATTTTGTCATAGATTTGAACATTGCCGATTGTATCGGCGTCAGATTTTGTTGCTTCTCTTCCTGCTTAGCATCGAGAGCTGGCGAAGTTGGAGGCGCGTATTGTGCTGGCTGATCCGGTTGTATTGGATGTTTCTGCTGTTTGAGATGATTATGTACATCTTCTTTCATGACTCGACCGTCCTTACCAGTCCCCTGAATATCTGTTACATCGAGGCCGTGCTGCTTGAGAAGACCTCTAACAGCCGGCGTTGCGAGACTTGCGTGCTTGCTCGTAGACTTCTGAGTTGATGGTGTAGCATCTGGTGCAGGAGAAGGAGGTACTTTTCTTTCAGTACTTGTGGTTGTGCCAAAGTCCGGCGTCTGGGTCTCCTCGCCAGCTATATCTTCCTTTGTTGTTTCTTGTTCTACGTCTCCTTCTTCTGAAGCCGCTTCTGGCTCTGGCTCAGCATCATCCTCTCCTTCTACCTCAATGTCCAGCATAGGATCACCCACTTGTACCACAGCGTCTCTTTCGTAATACAGCTTCTTGACCACTCCAGCAAATTTCGATGTTATCTCTACTGAAGCCTTATCGCTTTGTACCTCGCATAGAGGAGCCCATTCTTCCACAGTAGCTCCTTCCTCCACAAACCACTGAATGATCTGCACTTCCTTCACACCCTCTCCAATGTCAGATAGAATATGAGTTTCTGTCTTTTCTAGCGGAGCCGACGCATGGAAAGGTCTGCATAACCGCAAGAACGTCGGTCTCGATGTATACCGTTTCACGTTTGGTCTCGGAAGGGAGCGTTGTGCACGAAGGATTGTGCTGAATGGCTTCATATTGGTCGACTGAAGCTCTTTGTCAGTCCGAATGTCACGACACTTGTATAGAAAACATGGTATTCGAAGCGCTCCTACATTTTACGCGGTCACAGCATCCTATATTTGAATTTAATACAAGCTCAGTGCTGTATTAGACTGCTCCGTGAATAAGCGTCGCTGCTCATGACCTCGGTTAGGATGCATGAGGCTGTCTTGGGGCGTTCTTGAGCCACATTCCACAGCTGCAAGGAACCATAAAATTTATGCAGCTGAGTCCAAGGGTCAATGTTGGAGCTACTTGTCGACGAGCTTGTATTACGATGATGGTATGTGTATCCCTGGTTCAATATACTCCGTGGATCCTGGCGCCCATGTGCGACAGTGAGTTTGCGGTTGCGGATATTGAGTCCCGTGACTTTCGAAGCTAGCGCGCCATGCCGATGGAGCATCTGTAGCTCGTCTTCTGCATGGACGCGAGCGGACGCGTCTGCTATGGACATCAATCATAATTTGAGCTAGATACTATTCGCCGAGATTTGTGATCTCAAGCTATCAGGCGTCTTGTTGAACGATGGCCACGGCCTTGCTTTTAAATTCTCAATTGAAATTATTTCAAATCTCTATACTATCGACTCCTGGTTTGGACACTATCAGTTCCGGTTAACAGCAGTTCTCATTGACCCAGCTCTCTGTTACGTATCGGAGATTTGAGAATTTTCATCACATCTGCATCATCGAAATGGAGCGTTGCTACCGTCTGCCTGCAATTCGACAAGGTCGAAAGCTTGACAGACCACGAGGATCTTATGCTCGCACTCCGCAGCATGTGTCAGGTGACAACAGCATTTCGGACCAGCATAACAATCAACTCGTCTTCACGCATATCGTGATTGCTTATCCCTGGACCCAGCTGGCAGAAAACCAGCCAGGAATATCGACAAATATAGTTCAGTACCGTACTATACATCTATATTGCTGTCAGAATCGCTCTACCTTTTTAACCGTCAAAAGTCCTACTCCAGTTGGTCTAACGTAGCTGCCAGAACTGCTTCTTAAGTGGCTTCTCAGTTGTCAGCGCTGGTGAGAGCTTTCATTGGCTTTTCGAAACCCCCAATATCTTCAATGAACTTGTACCGAGTCAAGTTGACTCCGTTTATGTGGACCACGATAGTTGAGGGCTCTATGGGACCCTGCGACCCTGTCTTCGGTGTCTGTCGCGCTGCAGATTGCGTCTCTTCCGCCAACTCTGCTAGTCGTCGCTGCCTGCCAACCCGGACACACATGGACCTTCAACACGATCTCCCCAAGAAGCAAAAAGAACATAGCAACGCTCCGTTTCGATCGGAGGTCCTCCGGGTTATGAGCCCGGCGCGCTTCCGCTGCGCCACGTTGCTTTTTTTTTAACGTCAGATATTAATCTGTGCGCTGATTGTTGACCAAAAATCCGGGTCATAAGTACATGTACTTTCTGTGGATACGCCAAGACCTGTGCTCATCCCACACCCAAGCAGATCCGGGCCAGCGAAGCGGGGAACAAGCTGCCTAAGTTTAAAGCGCTTATCGTGTCCAATTCACTCTTGGTACAGATAGCGCGTTACATACGAACGATCATTTCGAAGCACGTCCAGCATGTGTATCAACTGAATGATTGTACATTCCAACTGGCACTATCATGAACAGGCCAACTACGCGCTAATAATGGATGCTTCAAGACTTTCTCATGCTCAAAATTCGATGACCACGTCTACTAAATCTTCGCAAAGCAGCACTTTCGCTAGGAGCCAAAAGGCACATCATCCCTACGCCAGCGCTTCGCCTCGCCTCTCGAAAAAAGGCTCAGTAATCATCACCGTCCAGCACGATTGCCTCTCTATCATCCTGAAACACTGTCACATACTTCTGAAGCGGCGTTCTGCGCCACGACCTCTGACTGAGGTCCAGTTACCTGTTACCCCTTCAACCTACAGCCATGAATTGCATCTTGGGACATAATGATGACTCTGTCTACGTTACGTCTGATTCTCTGGAACCTGGCATCCTCGGCCAGGTGTTGAATGATTACCTTCTGCTTTTGAATGTCCTTCTCGCAAGCGTCAATGCGATTCTTTGGGATTTTTATCTCATGGTACAAGTACTTGCAGAGGCATTTTCATAACAGCCTAGGCGAACGGAAGTTTAGTGTTGATCGGACCTTTAGCGCAGGATGCCGCGATCAATGCTAAGCATGGTGAGAACAAGGTAATATCGTCATGAGACCTTGCGGTGCAAGCCAATCTGCCTATTCGAGGGCCGGGCGGACTCTGCCCCCCGGACTCCATCTCTGTCAGGTTGCCAAGCCATTCTTCCTCATATGTTCGATAGACTTAATAGTTTGGAAGATCGGGTCGGGGCCGACTTTGCTCTGAAAGGCTTCGTTAATACACGATGTGTACCAAAGGCAGCTAAAATGCTCTGCCCAACTAGCATCTCAAGAACTCTGGCACAATTGGCTGCCTTCTGAAGCCATCGGCTATATGCGATATAGCCAAATTTATTGCACCCTTCTGTGCAGGTAGAGTATACGGCGACCGCAGTAATACCTTGAAAGGTATGACCAGCTGCATTGCTGCTACGGCATTGACCTCGTACCAACCACCTCCGGGGTTGATGCCAGACGGTGACGACTGGAAGAATCCAGTGCTTGTTACATCTCCAAGTGCGTAGGCTGTCAAGCCGATAAGGTCGTCCGCCGTCTTTTGTATCACGTGCGTAAATGACTCAATTTTCAGACCCATTTGGGTCAAGCTGCTCGGCTCGATCTCAATTGCTGTTGACGCTTGTTTCTTGACCTTGAGAAGCTCGGCTAGAGACTCATACAGCTTTATTCTTGCAATTAAGAATCGTAACCAGTACAAGAACACCCAGAAGCTGTAGAAGTAGTATAGTGCGTGAGCTGGATAAAGTGCCCACATAGTACCTCGTACTTGACCTCGTATTGGCATCATGTCCCATCCCGGCTCTTGCTTGCTCCAACCAAGCATGTCGGCGTCAAGACACTCGCCATAATAGAGCAGCTCATCTATCTCTGTGGCAACCTCTTCGGATCGTGGTTGCAGCCGGAATTTTTGTAAGGTATATTTTGAGTGCTCCAGGTGCTGAGCTGCTTTGATGAAGAATTTCGAGGCTTTGTTTGCAGTTTCCGAAGGCACAAACTCGTGCTCGTCCTTGTAGATGTCGACTTCAAGGTATTCAAAGTCAGCTGATGTTACTGAGTTTAGTACGAAAAGCCGCATCTGAATAGCAGCCTTAAAGACTCGAAAGATTCTTTCGCTTCGTGCATTGCTAAATTGTCTCTTGCCCCTAATTCTGAGCAAGCGCATGGCACCTCGCATATGCTGAATATGGCTCCTCCATTCTTCCTCGGGATCCAGGAATTTCTGGTTAGTTCGGCCATGAGATAGAACTGAATGTACTGCCTGTTTAGATGGTCAGCTATATTCCGGAAAGGTTTCATCTCGTGTAATACCTCGTAGAGTCCAAGAAGCCAGACAGCAATAATCAATTCGTCCTTCAGAGCTTCATCTTCATTGGACATGGTCACGGCCACACTGTTTAGTGCCTTTGCGTAATCGAAGCTCGTTTGTAAGCGTACGTCTTGCCCGCTATATCGATCTGCCAAGGTCATGCGTGATACAGCCTTGGCAGCATGCTGGATTGGTGTATGCTGCTCTGACTTTTCTAACATGTCAGGGAGAAAATCAAGCACAGGAGCGCCGTAAAGCTTTCTTGCCTGATACGAGAACAGATGGAGGAAGAAGCAAGTAGCTTGGTGCTGAACATCGTATTTTGGGGGTGATATCGGTCTTGTAGTTGGAGTCGAGTGGTTAACTTGAGCAACTTCATGCTCGGCGGCCTCTGACTTTATCTGCAGTACGGGTGATTCTTGAGGAGCATGTGGGTTGAGGAACTTGGGTCGCTCAATGCTGGACTCTACGGAGCATGGAGTCGTGCTTACGGATCTTGAACCTGCTCTGGATATTGTATAGAGATCTGTGTGTGGAAGGGAATACTGCCGCTGATCATTGAACGAAGGTCCTCCTCCATTTCGAAGATCTGGCCGAACATGAAGCTCGATAGTTGAGTAGCCTGGGCAAGGTTTTTTGATAGCAGCACACTTCTTGCAGCCTGGTCGTCCTTCATCGCACTATGGCTATCAGCCATCGTCATGCATCGACATTCAAAATTTTACCTTGATCTTACGCTTGCGACACAAACCACAGCCCGTGCTGGACCGACCAGAATTACCCATGATCTAGACGTTATTGGCGATGTCAATTGGATATATAGGACAAATCAATGTGGTCAAATTCTAGGCACCTGTAGGCTGAATGCGGCAGGCTGAGTCTGCTTGACAGATCTTCTGCTGATACACAGCGTTTTGTAAACATCGTTCCCTAGGTGTAAGCTATATTTGGGTTAGAATCTATGCATCGAGAAGGTTTCTGCACCCCAAGAATCATGGGCGTTGAGTTCGGTGTCGAGCTATAACAATTAGCGAAGACAAGAATCAAGAGGAGCTGAGATCCTCTTTCCAAAATGGGTTTGGTCACAAACCAGTGGACGAGCCAAGACTACGAATCCTTCTTGGACCCTGCAAATGCTCAGACAAGGGGAATATCGTGGTAGAGAAGCACAAACATGTGTCAATTTCAGCGCATGCTCGTCAGGTTATATTGAGCCAGTCGTCGTGAGAGCAGGTGTGCTCTTGAAGACAATGAGGTTGTCGTTGATTGCAGGCCAAAGAATAGTGCTAGTGTCAGAAGCTAACTTATCAGTCTCCTCCACGTTCCGGCATTGCGTCAGTCGGAAGAGGTACCTCGAAGCCGTGCCAAGGTGCAATTACAAACAAAACCAGTGGGTAACATTTCAAAAAGTTGAGGTAACATGGTTCGAGGCGAAGACAAGATGTTAGTGTCTGTGATAGCGGGACTTGATCGTTCTTAAGCTTAGCGTTGCATTGCTAGAGATATCTCTCTCGCGCATTAGCTTTCATCAAAGCTGTATCAGGAATACAAGAAGCTTATCCAAAGACTGTAAACCGTCAAGCAGATGATCAGAAAGGTTCACCATAGATGTGAAAGAACAGGACATTATTGATGGGAAGGAGCAACCGCATGTCGCTTCCAATGACGTGGCCTAATATTCTTAGGTAAGCAAGTACTTTGTAACCGGCACTATAGTCTGCAACGACTTTGTGGCCTTTCCCGATAGCCTTGAAAACTGTTCGGACACTACTGAACGTCGACATCGGAACCCTGAGGATGTTGTAGAGTGTTCATGCCATAGTCCTCATCCGTACCCTCGAATTGCCCATCGCACCTGGAGATACAAAGACCAAAGCAATAGTTCTCGTAGTGCCTGCTTAAGCTTCGCCGCACCTGCCATTTGATCTGCAACTCAACCATTCGTGCTATTACCTCCATGAATTGCGACAGGGTGTCCAGTGCATGAAGCATTGACGAACGCCATTTTTTTGGGGTGCAGTCGAAACACGTTAGATCTATACAACAATGGCTTCCAGGCTGATTCTCGTCCTGGGTGACCTATTCATACCGGATCGAGCGGCGGTAAGCTGCCACTAGCAAATGTCAATATGGTTGTTCTGACGGGCATAGGACATACCAGCAAAGGTAAGGGACCAAGCATATGGCCGACGACTTGGTGCTTATTGCATGTAGTTTCGAAAACTCCTCACACCTGGCAAGATTGGGCAAACAATATGCTTAGGCAATCTAAAGGATAAAGAGACATTCGACTACTTGAGACAGGTCGCACCGGAACTACACCTAATCAAAGGCGACTACGATGTCGACACACCGAATCTGGCACTGTCGAAAGTCGTCCAGCACGGAAATATGCGCATAGGCTTTACACATGGACATACAGTCATACCGCAAGGAGATGCAGATGCCTTGCTGATTACTGCTCGACAAATGGACGTGGACGTGCTTTTGTGGGGAGGAACACACAAATTCGAAGCTTACGAGCTTGAGGGCAAGTTCTTCGTCAATCCGGGTAGTGCTACCGGGGCTTTCAGTACTGCTTGGGGGAATGATGAGGAGGAGCCAATACCAAGTTTCTGCTTGATGGATGTAAGGACGACAATATGTAGGTGTGTTCACCATAGCTAACCCAGAATAGGTGCAAGGCGATGTTCTTGTGCTGTACGTATATCAATTGAGGACTGACGCGCAAGGAAATGAGAACGTGGCAGTCGAAAAGGTATCGTTCAGGAGACAAACACCTGCTCTAGCATCGTAATGCCTTACAATTTATATCGTCACTCAGGCAGTGTGTATGCAGCTGCAACCTGCAACGACATCGTCAAGTACAGCGAATGTTGGCAGAATGGTTGCATACTTAAAATCCGAGTTCAGCCTGGTGGCATTGACAGGCCTGGAATATAGCAGCACTTTTCACTATGCTCAAAGACGTCTACCACGCAGCCTTGCATCAACATTAATTACGCGTGATGTACCGGGAAAAATCGTTGCCAATGGTGCCCGCCTTACTGGAGAAAAGCCTCATTCACGCCGGACAAATGGCACTCAAGACAGGGAAGCTGATCACATGCTTCCATCACAACCTCAACTCAATGGTCACAGAATTGGAAGCAGTCGACGTGGCGATAACCGCAAAGCAGAAGCGAAATAGGTTCCGGATAGACCAAACTTACAGCAGAACCCTGGCTTCGCTCAAATACAAGGAAGGGACAGTGGATCGAGCTTTCGGTCACATGCCACTACGTTATGTGATCAAGTACTGGTAGATTTGGGTGCAAGACATCTTTATTGCTTGTCTGGCTTGAGACGTTAGCTCTCAGTGACCTGCTGAGCAGCTTTCAGAGCTATAGTGACCACAAACGCGAGCACCGGGCTCAATGCATACATACCCGTCAGCAATTTTGCGACAGTCATCTTAATACTTTCGTCTTTGCCACTGACATCAGCCATAGGTATCAAGCTCATTGCCGGCGGACCAGATGGCATGATCATCATAGTGAACCACAAGATCGCATCATCTTTCAAGACTCCAGCCTTGGCCAAGCCATAGATCGTCGGAATACTGACAATTGGCCAGAAAATGTATCTGATCGCGAAGACAAACAATGTCGCATCCCACGGCATATGTCCGGATCGATCCCCTTCACCACGCTTCATCTTCTGTAGTGACGAGCTTAATTTGACGCCAACCAAGATGACTTGCAGAGTAACAAACAGCTCACCGGTGTTCCTGAAGGACTGTGTCAGCCAAGCTGTAAAGATACCGCCTTCATCAGCATCAGAGAAGAACGCTTTGTGTAACGGCGGCACCAGACCAAGAATGAAACCGATAATAGCCCCGATAAGTGGAGGATTGAAGAAGTCAGCCACGATAGACCAAAATGATCTTGTCCGTGGAGAAAAGTCGTTGGGATGAATGTGGTGCTGATGCAGCAGATTGTGCGTTCGATCGTGAACTTGCGAATGCAGCCTCGTATGAGCTGCGATCAAACGGTCTGGTAGGAGTGAAGTCGTTTCATTGGCGTTTTCATCGTGGCCAGGCTCCGCGTACGCATCGTTCCGGTGCTGCTGTTGCATGCCATCCGCGCTCCACGCACTAGCACTACCGTTCAGGTTAGCGTACGTTTGGCCTTGTGCAGCACCATCGTCTTCGTCTTTATCAACCTGATCTTCTCGTCGTTCGTCGCCGTCCAGTAGTCGGGGTCCAACCGCAAATGTGGCGCAATTGCTGATTACGGCGCAAACCAGAAAATAGCTTTGAGCCCTGGAAATGGCAGACTTCACATCCTCATTGTCCTTCAGAAGCACATCCAAGATACCGGTCGACTCCATGGACTGTATCAGCAAAAGTGGCAGAGAAGTTGTATTGTTGAACGCGATCGCTGGTGTCACCCATGGTGGTAGTTTGAACAGCTTCACACCAATCAATCCAATCACCACTGATACCACATTGTAGAAAATCGCCCATACTGTTCTTGTCAGCATTCTCCTCGAATTCGCACAACCCAACAACTTACTCAACACTGGAATATAGTTGTAACCATTTGATATACTCAGCTCTCGTCCAACATTCGTAATCAAAAGAAATGGTAGGAACAGCTTGACGCTCAGATGTGAAACTTTCTTGGCAGATTCATTGTCGAGCAGATTGTATTGAGCTGCTACCACACCGTAAAAAATGACCAGCACCACTGATAAAGACGCCTGTAAAGCACCCACAAACGATGTAATGATCGCCGAAGACATTTATTTGAGCGAGGTAGGATCTGGTCGCACGAGCAACACGAGTAATGCGAGTGTTCCTGTGTCGCCCTCACACGCACCGGGTTCGACAACGAAGGATTGCTAGAAGCTAGATCAAATTGTGCCCTACGGTCATATCAAACACGATAGACAAATCCACGACGACGGCTCTGCTCCTTTATCAAAAAGTTACAGATTCACGTCGTGTATTTGATGAATTCTACGTCATATTCAGTAGTACGAGTAGGAGAAGCGGAGGCACGCTGCCACGCGATAAGAACTTCCGGCCAATTGCAATACCCGAAGGTTTGAGCCCGGAGCTTGAATTCCGGAGATAGATCCATAATCTCAACGGTCGTGAAGATCGATGCAGACCTCAAGGGAGTTTCACAAGCCAAGATTTCGACAGAGCGAGTACAATCACTAACCACATGACTGAGAGGTGATGACACGATAGTACTCTGCTTTAGCTTTCCGAAGCTCATTGCTTGGAGACCACTAGACCGCAGCGGTCAGAGCAAATTGAACATCTAAAAATTCTATCTGGTGCAGCTGCCCACATGCTTGATCGGATTCGCGTCTCTCAAAACCCGCTATGATAACCACATGAGCCGTCCTTTCCTGCAAGACCTGAATGGATAGTATTATTTATTAGCACTATCGGAAATTGACTTAGCTCCGAACTCGGCACGTCCCTTGGCCTTTCTTTCCTCCTTCTCTTGCAGCGCAAGCCTTTGCTCGGCCTGAACAATGTCATCCAGCCTCTGCGTACGTTCCTTCCTATCCTGGATCCGCTTTTCGATTGCGCTCATTAACTCCTTTTGGACAGGTCGGAGGTCAGAAGTCCAGCCATTGGACTCGTCACCAACAATTTTCGAAGAATGTGCTCGCATCTCATCGTCCCATTGATCCTCAAGTTTGCCGTGCTCAAACTCGTGCTTCAATCGCTCAACGCTGCTCCACCGTTTGAAGTCCTGCTTGTAATAACTTCTTAACGCCCATGACAATTTGGGCGACTGCGGTCCTGCTTTGTACCGCAGAAATGGCAGTGCCTGAGTCGTAGTCAGAATCGGCACTTTCCTTGGCTTTTCTGGATATGGTAGCTTATCTCTCGGAACAGGTCGACCCATGATTGGGATCGGATCGGGTATCTTCGCCGACCATGCTTTACTGCGGTGGTTCTCGAGATGCGCTATCTTAGTTGCTTTCTTTGCTTGTGTTGGCCGGCGCATACTATTTTGGTGCGTACGCATGACAATCTGATCGTGCGCAAGCAACGCGGTCTGCTCGAGCGTGGTACATAATTGCTTCTGGGCGGCGGTTGAGCCGTTGGCTGCGGTACGAATTATGCTATATGCTTTGCGACCTTTATCTAAGGCATGAACGATAACCTGAGCCGATGTGATTTCGCGATCGAGTCTGAAGCGCTTTCTAACGAGCTCGATCACATAGCTGGAGGATGTTTCATCGGGGAGCCGAATCGCCTGCTTAAGGAGGCCACGGTACAGAGCGAGGCCTCAGAGAAATTAGTCATTCGTAGGGTGAGAGATGCTAGACCTTACATGCTAGTCGATGTGGTCCAGACCGATGAGGATTGATAATTCCTCGCATAAGCTCATCTCAATTCGTGCGCCATGCTTTTCCGAAATATTAACACATCGAAAGGTACAAAGCTCTCAATAATGTTCTTGTTCAGTCTGCGTCGCTCAATTTCGGGCTTGCTGGAGCCCAAGTATGGGGGTCTCAGGCGTTCTCTATAGAGTGTAAGCTACTACGGAGGCGCGTCCAGAAATGAGTGATTGCGCTAGTTTTAGTTTCGCTGTTAGTCTATAGCTATAAAGCTTTATATTTAATACGTTAGATAACTCTCGTATTCGTCTTTAATATTATAAGTTTAAATAGCGATAAGGATTATATTAAAGTATTACTTATTCTATTTAAATTCTTATTTATTAATAATCTATAATAGTAATATTTAAAAATAATAGTTATTATTATATACTTTTTTATTTAAATTTTTTACTAAAAGAGATTAAATATATTATTTTAATTTTTTTATAAATTTAATAATATAATTATTAAAAAATAAAAAGAATTAATAATAAAGTATATAATAGTAAATAAAGTAAATAAAAAATATAGCTATAATTTTATAAATTATATTTATATTTTTTCGAAAATTATTATTTACTAAATTATCAAAGAAGCTAATTATCCTAAAGTAAAGTAAATAATTAAATTAGAATTAAATTAGAATTAAATAGAAAGTAATAAGCTACTAAATCAATATAGTATTTATAATATAAGAATTTAATTTTTAATAAATTTAAGACAGTGTAGTCGATAAGCTACGAGCATGAGCGCTAGAGCAACAAGCGCGGTATGAGATCTTGGACACGCCTCGCCACTCTCTTATTTAGTCTGGCGATGGCTCGGCGACCGGCTCTCAAACCATCACGGTCAGGCTTATGCAGCCAAGAATGCGGCACGGTTGAGGAATCCATTTTGTGAGGCATAGATGATACAGTTCCAGGGTGCGACCAAATGCTGGGATTTTGTCCTCGCGGCTAGCAGAGGCGCTTGATTACACTCGATCCATATCCTTTTGCAGACCCGTGACAGTCCATGAGAATCAACAACCACCAGGCTCGAACTGCTTATACGTTTCATGCTTTCTGACCCAGCAACACCAAGCATCTTAGAATGCATCGTCTGGCGTGTGCACAATTTCCACGAAGTCATCATTGGAATCAAATGCTCCTTAAAATAATGCGAATGGTCCTATGAGCAGTCTTGTAAGACACTCGATATGTCATTGATCCGTGTCAACGCTCTAGAATGGAGACAAAACTTCGTAAAATTACAAACACACCCAGACTCGAATGTCGACCAGATCCAACTCGATTTTCAGCTACCAAGCAAATGACCATAAGGAGAGCAAGAGGACTACCCACACCAAGCGAAGACTTCGCCCGTTTCTGCTCGCATCTCCTCCAGCTACAACAGTGGGTTGTTGATCGCTGACAGGCTTCATACAGCTCAAATATGCTTCAGAAGTACTTAGCGTCGGACCAATAGCACTTCCGTCTGTATTACCGACAGGAGCGAAGAGAGTAAGGATAGGGGTTACGACGTTGAATAAGTTCGGCTGCGAGGACGAAGTTTGGTTCGCTACCATTCGTACATCGTAGGATTGATTGGCGGTAGGATGGCAAGCACCCAGTTCAATCGTAGAAGCAGCTTCAGAGCCGGTCAAATCTGATTCGTCAAAGTCAGTGTTCGTGTCAACTGAAGGTCGCTCGAGCTCACCTTTCGCTAATATTGTGCCCCACGTGTTGCCAGTTGTTGGACAAGAAGAGGGAGGATCTCCCAGTAATGCATCAGCCAGTGAGCTGCATTGGAAAGTTCCGTTGCCACTTAAATCATCACTGATTCTTAATGACTGCTTAATCAGATCTGCAACACACGTTTGTCCCAGAGCGTCGCGACATGTGCCGGAAAGTTGATCCCCAGTCAGGTTAGAAGATCCAGCTGGTGCGAAGCTGAGTGCGCCTTGAATACCAGTAAAGTAAAGAGCGCATCCAGATAGCGAGTCTACAGAATTGAGAGCCAGTGTTGGTGGTGTGCCCAGATAGTAGAATCGCGTATCTGTACCGTTGCCGTAGACGTTTGTTGGATCAACTTCATATCCCACCGTCCAGGACAATGGCTCGGTAGTCAAAGAAGTGGTGAAATTCGTGAACCCAAGCGTACTTATCCTTGAGTTGTTGATTTCGCATGTTGACTGTGTGTATGAATCAGTGGGACAGCCAATCTCAGCGCAGCTTAGCAATTGTGCATATACTGTAGGTAGCGCAACAAAGCCGACGACACTAGAACGCGTGAAATTTGCGATGAAAGAGCGTCGCATCGTATCGGTGATGCTGCTCAGACTACTTTCGTGGTGAAAATGGTGAAAGCAATCGTTGAGAAAGGTGAGTCCACGGAGGCTATGACAGGCAGATCTGATGGCTGGTGGTCATAATTATAGCGCGGCTTGCCACTACAACAGGCAAGGCCGCAGTCAACAAGTATAGCAGAAAGACCATGAGTCCTGGTCGTCAAGTGGCCAGCGTCTATCTCAGACGCGGCGATGACTATCAGAGGCTAAGCTGAAGAGGTCTACTTACCCAATCTGCCATTATGAAAGTCGAATTGGACCCACTTCTGGACAGATTGTTCATGACTTTAACCCAGACAGGCGATATCACAGCACTTGGGAAGTGGTGGACTGCATCTAAAACACGTTGTGTAAGAAGGTTGGACATATCTGACAGGCTAGGCGCGTGACTTCCAGTATCGGCGCGTGTGGCGGAAGCTAGCTGAAGTTGGCTGGCGTGATACGTGCCCGCCCGGCTGGCTTGCTTGGCAAAGAACGACCATGCCTGTTTATGCACTTTGTGAGATACTTGGCACCACCGAGTCAAGCCTTGCATATGAGCCAACATGATTTTTGGAACCTGGATCTTTACACGCGCCTCAAAGCGAGCCGAAACCTCAAGCGGTGGCAGTCGTTTGAAATGTGGTCAGAATGTAAGCAACAGGTCTTCCTTGCAATGACTATTTTGAATAGAATATCTGCAGCTCTCGATCACCCGAACGGCGAACCTTGATGTGTGACTATAGGTCTGCTTAAATCCCTGCTATACCTTGTGCTCTTGAGCATTGTCTATTGATGCAACTATCACCAACTGAGATCTGTCACGTAGAACACCTTCGTGCGTTTCTACTACTGTACCACATCCGACCAGAGACAGATCTAGACACAAAGGGCTGAGCTGATATATTTCTCGCAATGGCTTTGGCGGCACCCTTCGCTACTGGAATTACTGCTCTGGAGGTGATCAGCACCGTCGCCGATCTGACACAATTAGGCACTATGCTCGCAAATAGTCTTGCGCCTGCATCTGCCACATCGCAGACTACCGTGGTGCGAGTTTTGCTTGGTTCCGACTTGACGACTGACACCTCATTTGGTGGAAATGTTCCCGGTGTTGCGTTATGGGACTTTATCGGTAACCCTGTCGGTCACACGGATGGAACCAAGCAAATACTGCCACAGGGCACTTTCGTCGACATTCCCGTAGACGCACAACCGGAGACAGGAAATGTACAATCTCATTATCTCTCGATCACAAATGGTGGGAATGACGCAATTTGCGTATCAGGCATCGCTGTCACTTTTCCTGACGGAGGCAAAGCTGGTTTCAATGCTCTAGAGATCGACGTAACCAAGCAAAAGTTACGTCTGCGCAGTGTACCAAATCCTGCTATGATGCACCGTACTTAGCTCAGTCTTCGTGCTTGGCGTGACCAGCAGCTTGTCTCCACTACTGCATCTTGAAGTTTAGATTTCTTTTTGGCTGCGCATCTTCTGATGCTGTACCTTATTCTAAATCGCGCGCAATTCGCGTATGCGATTTCGCATGCTCGATTTTGATTGCTCCCGCCTGGCTGGTTCAGGATGAGCATTGTTACTTCTCTTTGGTAAGTCATGCTGTCTACGCAGCTCGCCTACATGATGATCAGTTACAATCCAACTCCGAGGGCAACTATGTCCTCTGCGGAAAGACATAAACAACGCTCTAGAATTACACTGAACCTTGCTCACCAGACTCAATGTCCATGGCCGTGTTGCACGAATAAAAGCTAACTTGTTTTAGTGTTTAGTTTTCATCTTTTCTACGGTGCTCTCTAACTACAAATTTCGTTCATGAAAAGGTAAGCCCTATTCCATCCCCCTACACCTCGATGATGATACCGCGACACGCAATGGCATTCCTCGGTCTTAATACACAATGTGGAATCTGTCTATCACAAGTTTCAGCCTTGTCTGAGTACTGCAGACACTAAGATGATCTACGAAGGTATTTACGAGCACTGCTAACATGCGTTGTGCAGGTATGCCATCTCTACTCTTACGAACAGCTCGAGCAACTCCTCCCTGATGAAGTCTTGAACGAACGGGCGGACAGACTGTGCATACAGTGGAAATAGACTCGCAAAAGCAGGACGTACAAATCCTGTGAGACTATGAAAGCTGATTGCTTGTTGAGATTTCGTCACCTGATCATTGTGTTTGCCAGCATATTCAAGAGCACAACCTTGAACATCCAGTGCTAACTGCAAGCGACAGGTAGTTCACACTCTCCCTCTTCTCATCTCAGTCCAACCTCGCATCCTCAAATGATGAACATTATTCACACTGTTTGAACCGAGTTTCGATTCGGAAATGAACGTATCTACACTGAAAATTCTGATTTAATGAGGTATGTCGTGGTCAAAAAGCAATGGTTACCAAGCTAATGGAATTCAGCCTGACAAGATGCCACTTTCATCTCACACCAAGCAGCACGTCTCAGAGGATTCTGCTAACGATGTATGCTACAGTAGGACTCAATGCCATTGACTCTCCGCTCGCCGGTCGTCTTCTTGGTAAGTAAAGACCGCATCCTCCTCCTTACTGAAGCATCTGATGAACAACAAATTTTTCGCTGTGTTCTTACCGAACAAAATCATGTAGATACAAAATTTCACCTTGGAGAACTGACATAATTCTTGCTCTACATTTTATACCTTATCATATCTGTATCAATGCTAACTTGCATTCTATAGACCCTCTTCCTATCTTGCAATATGCGTTAGGCAGCGAGTAAATGGCTACGAGCAACATGTGTCGCGTTGACTAGGCTCGCCGTTCCGCTATGTGAGATTGCCAGCTGTCACGGTGGATGCAATTACAGATTGTGCTTTAACGTGACGCTGTCGCAGTTCGAAACTCCATGCTCATACACGCTTGTATAGTTTGTAAGAACAAATATGAATATTTTCACATATGTCTCCCGAGTTGTCTGCTGTCTTGCGTTGCAGACTGAGGCTTACTGTCAGCCACGTTCGTACATGCAGCGTCGCCAAAAGCTTAGCACGTTCGTGGCGCCCAGCTTCTAGAACACGTTAACATTCAGCTGAGACAGCCTACACTTGCGCCGCACCGCGATCCATCGAAGAATTCTTTCTGTGAGGACGTGAGAAGGCATCGCCTGTGGTGTTGCACTGCCTTACTATCCTCATCGTGGTCAATTTCTGCTACCATCGACTACGTAAACTGTAATTAAACTTCTAATTTATTGTCTTCTCCGCTTAATAGAAGTCGTTGCAGTAGTGCCGGCGGCGCCATCCATGACCAGGATTTAGCGGCTCAGACATCCTCACGTTTGCGTAACGGCACCGAAAAGTGGTCCCTTGCGAGAACCACATGTAGCGCTGTTTGGCTCACAATTTCCCCATCTCAATCCATCTAGACCAACGACTGCTCGCAACGGTTCCTTCCCAATCGTGTTAGATGTAGATCAACGCTTCTTTTCTCCATCGCCTCATTCAGCTCTTACGTCTTCCATTACTGTGGCAGTATTGTTAAAGTCTTGGTATTTGCATACGAGTATTATCCGCAGGTGTCGTTTGAAAGGTGAACTTGTTGACAACATCTGTGTTGCGGTATATCAAATCACGACCGGCCGGTTATCCGAGGCACCTTCGACTATCCAGCGCATCACGAACCCAACGTTGCCGACGAAATATCGCACGAGGACTTAAGTCGACTCTGTCTGTACATTTTGAAGGGATTGAGCATGCCGTTCTGCGGCGTTGGAGGCAAGCATGTCCAGCGCAAGCTGGTATTGCTTGGTGATGGTGCATGCGGTACGAGCTGCTCTGGCGCTTGGGCGTTGCGCATGGACAATGCTGATACGAGTTTGCAGGAAAGACGAGTTTATTGAACGTCTTCACAAGGTAACTCGAGCATGTGGAGTTGCCGCGCAGAATTCTGACCATCATTCAGAGGCTTCTTTCCTACTGTCTACGAGCCTACAGTGTTCGAAAACTATGTGCACGACATCTTCGTCGATGGAATACAGATGGAATTATCATTATGGGACACAGCTGGGCAAGAAGAATTTGACAGGCTGAGATCTCTCTCATACGACGACACGCAGGCGATAATGCTATGTTTTAGTGTATGTCAGATGCATATTAGCGAGGAACTTACTGATCAGGCTGAAGGTCGATAATCGTGGCTCGCTCGAAAACGTGGCAACGAAGTGGTTAGCTGAGATCAATGAACACTGTCCCGGCGTCAAAATAGTACTTTGCGCGCTGAAGTGCGATCTTCGAGAAGAGCATGAAAAAGATGATGCCAATGCGCCCGATCTAATTACATATAATGAAGGCTTGGAGGTAGCGAAGAGAATAGGTGCTCTCAGGTATCTTGGTAAGTTGAACAAGATGCAACGCAAGAGAAATGCTGACAGAAATAGAATGCTCGGCGATGAGGAATAGAGGTGTCAACGAAGCATTTACAGAGGCCGCTCGAGTCGCACTTTCAGCGAAGCCAGCGAAGGCGAAGGAGAGCAGCAAGTGTGTGGTGATGTGAAGACGGTTCGAGTCGCAGGACGAGCAAGACTGAAGCGAAATTTTGAGCCATTGGCTATTTCTCGTATTGGCTCAAGGTCAACAATTCAAGTGCTGGGTGGTGTGGATCTCATTTGTTGAAGTCAGATCAGGTTTGTAGATGAAGGTGGAAGTTGCTTCTCAAAGCCGCTTTTGACCCTGAACACAAAGCAACAGCGCGGCGTCCAGGTTCAAGTCGTGTTCTTGTGATCGAGAGCATGGATAGTTTTGCGTATACGGCAGCAAAACACTCACAGCATAATGATTTACTATCAGTACCCGTGGTTCTTAAGCTGGCACTCCGTTGACCAAACTCTCTGTTCTTCCTCTGACATCGGAATCCACATTTGCCGTATTGCCACTATTTTGCTCATTGCCTACTATCCGCCAATCCTTCACGCCGCCTTTGAAGTCCGATATCCTGCCAGACCTCAGAGGCACTAAGACAACTCTTACGTCTGTACCTTCAACGTATCCGCTAGCATTCCCCGTCGGTTGTTGTACTGCAGCTGCACCGCCAAAATAGCCGGCTTCTGTGCTCAATTGTCCTTCGAAGGTATTGTTTTGTAAATGTGCATCTTTACACCATCTTTCTTCCTCTGTACCTGGATCCAGAAATCTCGCTTCTCCCGATATTGTCGTTGATATAGATGATAATGCAGACGTATTCAGGTTCAGAAGCAGACTAGCCAAACTTGATCTGGTTGCTGCAGCTGGTGGACTACCGCTTCTTCCATCGCCCCCAACGTTTGCTGCTGTAGGCGGTCTGTGTGAGCTCCAGTCGTGTACCAGTAGACTGACTCTAGGATTGTTCCTCAAATTCTGGGTTTTGAGAGATTGCGTATTCGTGGTCATGATGATCACTGGTTCCGGCGAGCTGTTATTCCAGCTGTACGAGGGCAAGAAAGTATAGTTCATCAACGAGACATGAGGTGTTGGCGTATCATTAGGTGAAGCTGGTCGTGCTATTGTTGCGAGATGGAGGTATCGTGCATTCTTCAGACATTGCGAGACTTCTGGTGGTAGTGACGTTCCTGTGAGCTCGTTCGTAGATGTGAGAGAGTTCTCATAATTCAGCGGTGGATGCTGAGACATCGTTCCTGTACACACAGATAAATAAAGCTCTATAGCTTGGTACTACGAAGCTTCTCTGTAATGCTCAATTGATACTTCACCTGCTTTCAGCACAACTTTTGAATCTCACATCGAGCTTTATTAGCACGAACCGCTAACCCCACCTAGACTGCGGGCACGTTCCAGGCTAGGAGCACTTAGTGAGCTCTGCAGGCCCCATAGCATGACGCTAGTGGCTTCACAGGCATCAAGCTCCCTTCCAACTTGTGGTCGACCCCAGACTGCAGCTCGTCCTCCACGACATGCTTCCTTGCACTACTTCTCCAATCATAACTCGCTCATCGTTACTCTACGCCCTAACCTGCATGACCCTAAGCGACACACGACCAAACGCTGCCAATTCCTCCATCCTGTATCTGCTGCTGTCCTTCCAGGCCGAAGCTCGAACAACCGCAAATCACCCAACCAGTTGTCAATCATAAACACGTTCGTTTTGTGTAGCTATCTGGTGGCACATCTGTATCTAGATAAAGAACCTCTTTAGCCGAAGCTTTGGCTCTTGTTGTACCCCTCCTCTACCTATCACTATGGCAGCTACTATGCTGAGAAGCAAAGTACTGCGACCATCATCTATAAGCTCCTTACGAGCTTTCACCTCGTCTGCACTATGCAGAGATATTGAAAGATGTCCGGCTTTAGGCGACATCACACCAGATGGCGCCGGAGCGTTCGAGACCAAACAGAAACAATTCAGAGAAGATATGGCCGCTGCAAAGCGGAAGAAAGAACAAGCTGAAAGTCAGTTGCGCGAGCATTTTCCTTCTAATAATGTATCTGAGCCTTCTACTTCCCCACATAGCAATGCACATTATGTATCTAGCGAGACTATCTTGGATGCGCAAGGTGCACCAGCAGCTGGAAAGTTCTTGGGAATTGGTTCACTAAGCATCGGTCAAACAGGAGAACAACGACAAGCCGAAACCGACACTACCACGAAGCGAGGCGGCAAGCTATCGAGCCTCATCTACGGCACACCCGAAGGACAGCAGCTAGATCAAGATATGGAACGGTCGTTCTCACAATTGCTCGCACGAGGCAAGTATGTACACTCAATCGTCTTCCATGATGTCAAGCCAGACAAGGTAGACGAGTATGTCAAGACGGTAGGAGACTGGTACCCGAAAGTTGCAGCGAATCCAGACAATAAGGTTAATCTGGTGGGAAGCTGGAGGACAGAAATTGGTGACTCTGATACATTCGGTACGTGATGTATCTCTTTACTGGTTGACAGCTAACATCGAGCAGTACACATCTGGGAATACCAAAGATATCTAGGTTACCACCAATCACTACACAACATTCAGCATCATCCAGAATTTCCAGAGTTCGATCGCAAACTCAAAACACTGATAAACTCGAAGAAAATGTCTCTAATGCAAGAATTTTCCTTCTGGCCAACAACTCCACCACGGAAGATGGGTGGTGTTTTCGAACTCAGATCTTACACACTACATCCAGGCAATCTGTTAGAGTGGGAGACACATTGGAGGAAGGGTCTAAAGGCTCGACGTGAAGTAATGGAAGGCGTCGGAGCTTGGTTCGTGCAGATAGGCGATCTTAATGTGGTGCACCATTTGTGGCAATTTGCCAATCTGGAAGAGCGAAGAGTGAATCGAGAGCAGTCATGGAGCGTGGAGGGCTGGGCGGACACTGTGCATAAGACTGTTCCTTTGATCCAGACTATGAAGAGCAAAATCATGGTGCCAATGCCTTGGAGTCCGGTCGGGTAAGAGCTTATTGGTGGTGTGAATGAAGTCAAGGATAAGTATGCAACAAAGCTCAGGACATTACAAAAGACGACATCGGTTGCGTTGAAGACCTGTAAGCCTGAGGCTGGTACATTGGAGACACTCGATTGTCGTCAGACTGAGGCGAGCGAAATTTCACGAGAGAAGATCGCGCAAATTCGACAACCCAAATTTGAGTTCAAAAACATGCGCCACAGGATGTGTACCTCAAGGCTGCGACAAGAAGGCCAAGGTGTTTCCTGGCGCCGATAAATGTAGACACGGCTCGAACATCAGCTAAATACTATGATGCTTGCCACGCCACAACGTAGCACCAAAACTTCACAGGTCTCTTGAGCTTCGTAGCTACATATGTATCTTTGAGCCCAAATTTGTGTTTCAAGCTAATGGTGGCTCAACTGGGAAAACTTTTTTTTTTGTGATTTTAGTGGTCGAACGTGATGCGATTGAGCTATAACTTGAGTTGGGTAAAGTTAATCACTCGAGTTCGATTACTGCTGCGCTATCTGTATGCTAGCACGACCCATAACGCTACAGCGTCGGTTTGCTTGGCATAAAGGTCGAATCCGCTGTCGGATCCACCGCCAAGACCATCCTCGTCAACCTCCTGCCTCTTAGTTCGGTTCAGCCACTTAACTCCTGACACCATCATCAAAGCTAGTCCTTTCAACAATTCATCGCTAGTTTCAGACGATAACATCCGTCGTTAGAGCAGAGTGAATAGCGCATACACAAATTACCATAATTGTCTAAAGCGCCTGGGAGAGACATATTGAAGCGGCATGGCTTCGAAGCTTTTGCACGGCGAACCTTATCCACCTGGGGTGCCTACAAATCGTGATACAGAGCTATCAGAATTCGACCAAGAAAGCCGTACTTTAGGTTACGCCTCAACAGCAGATCCGTACAACTTATCATCAAAGCTGAAGTCCGATGAGCAGATCAAGGACATCAAGGCAAATTCGAAACGAAAAAGAGTCAACAAGCGAAGTTTGTTCCAGCACAAGACACAAAGTTCAAAGCTCGTCGAATTCTATAACAACCAAAATGAGCAGATAGAGCACTATCTAAAGCCTGTGCACCAACATGTCGCGGACGCCAGAGAGGAACAAGAGTCCGAGCAGACGCAATTCAAGATTGCTGTCTATGGATCTTTCGCCGCAAATGTGTGTCTCTCCGGTCTGCAGCTCTACGGTGCCATCTCGTCAGGGTCGCTTTCGCTCTTTACGACCATGGCTGATTCGATATTTGACCCGTTGTCGAATTTGACACTATTGCTGTGTCACCGTGCTGCCAAGAAGGTCGATGCACGAAAATATCCAGCTGGTAAAGCACGGATCGAGACTGTCGGTAACATCTTCTTCTCCTTTTTAATGATGTCCGTTTCACTTATCCTTATCGCATTTTCATGCCAAGAATTTGTACAGGGCGGTGATGCCAGCTTTCATCTGCCTTCAGTCATCGCAGTCGCGATAGCCTTCTGCATCAAGCTGGCCCTCTTCACTTATTGCTGGGCTTTACGAAACAAATATTCTCAGGTCCGCATATTGTGGGAGGACCATCGGAACGATCTTTTCATCAACGGCTTCGGTATCCTTACTTCAGTGGGTGGTTCCAAGTTAGTATGGTGGCTCGATCCTATGGGTGCCATTATCTTGTCTTGCCTCATCTTGGTGTTATGGTTACATACCGCGATCGGCGAGTTTAAATTGCTTATTGGCTATACAGCCGAGCCTCAGGTGCTTAACTCGATCACGTACATTGCGATGACCCATAACGATAGAGTCATCAGAGCGGTCGATACAGTACGAGCCTATCATTCTGGACCGAGACTGATCATCGAGGTCGATATTGTCGTTGAGCCTGAGGAGTCAGTCAAGCTTGCTCATGATGTGGCGGAGGAATTGCAATTCAAGCTCGAGACACTACCGAATGTGGAGAGGGCTTTTGTGCATATTGACTATGAGACTAGTCATAAGCCCGAGCATGGACTGAAGAAGGACATTTAGTAGTGTCTGTAGCAAGAAGTTGAGGCTAAGCTTCAGAGCAGCACACATAAACGCTGTTGTAGGGTCAGATTATCTATAAATCAGATCGCATCCCTTCTTACTTCTTGCTTCCGACCTCGAGTAGTCGTGTCGATGCTTTACCAAGCGCAGATAGTTGTCTTCAACTATTAACTATTGCGCTATAGCACAAAACGGACCACCTGATACAGGGCGAAAGTGCGTCCATTTATGCCTACGTCATAAGCGCTGGAGCTTATTTCGGATAGATCGAGGCCCGTACCAGACTTATCTGATCACGACTTTCGAGTCGAACCCGTCATGATATCAGGAGATCCGCAACCGACCTCATCTGAGGTTCGGTGAGCTAGTAAAGTCGTGAGTCCGAGCTGAGGGCGTCTCATGGCCGGCAACACGAACAGTGACATATGGATTGTGCGTGCAGTCCTTGCTTTATACTGCGGAAAGCTAATACTTGTAGGCTGGAGCATTCGCAGCATTCACAGTTGACCTGCTGGTCTATCCGCTCGACACAGTCAAGACCCGTATACAAAGTCCGGACTACAAGAAGCTTTACACTGAAAATGGTCGTGTCACGAAATCCCTGTTTCGCGGTTTGTATCAGGGCGTCGGCTCAATCATCCTCGTAACGTTACCGTCCTCAGGTGCATTCTTCACCACCTATGAAGCATTGAAATATACCCTCAATGATGCTGTTCCACCAAATAGCACACTCTACGCGCCACAAGCAGTTATCAATGCTGTATCCAGTGGTGGGGCCGAGCTCGTCAGCTGCGCTATACTCACTCCCGCAGAAGTGATCAAGCAGAATGCGCAGGTCGCGAACCGCGAAATCAAGGGCACCGGTCCAACGATGGCAGTCCTAAGAGAATTCAGGAAACATCCACTGCGACTTTGGAGCGGCTATACCGCGCTTGCAGGCAGGAATCTGCCATTCACGGCTATGCAATTTCCAGTCTTTGAGCATTTGAAGGGCTATTTCATGGAGCAGAGGCGGAAAAAGACAGGAAGAAAAGTCGATGGCATTGCTGAGCGAGCGAGTATCACTGCCATGAGCGCTGGTATTGCGGGTAGTGGTGCTGCTTGGATCACCACTCCTATCGATGTGATCAAGACGAGGATGATGCTTGCGGCTGGACAGACCAAGCATGCAGTTGAGGGTAAAGACCTGGGGAAGCTTCTTACCGAAGGATTAGGAAACCAGTCTAGTAAGGGCATCTGGGAGACGGCACGAGAAGTTGCAAGGACGGATGGGATCAAGGGCTTTTTCCGAGGTGCAGCACTAAGAGCTGTGTGGACTGCACTTGGTAGTGGCCTGTATCTTGGTGTCTATGAAGGTGGTCGCTTCTATCTTGAGGATTCGAGAAAAGCTAGAGAAGACGGAGATCATGTGATGGAGAAAGAACAGAAGGATTGGGCCGGTATGCAGGTCGGTGTTGGGAAGAGCAGGTCGCAAGGTGAGAATATTGGAAAGAGTGGATGGCAGTGATCCGCATGAATCCCACATATACCTCTCATATTCTTGGATAATGTGACCCAGAGCAGCCTCCGGGTGTACTAGTATAGAGCACCATAGACATCATATAAACTCGAAGACAGCTACCTGTATCACAGCGTGAACTGCCATTGACTTCACCACTTACGTGCTGACAGCATTTCCGGAAGCAATGCTAAACAATCACAAAAGGACAGGATACCTATGCTATCGTATACTGGTCGTACATCACGACACCAGGCGGTGTGGGCAGGCTCTGGAGTTTTCGAATTTATTGCTATCGTCAAACTTATGATTCGTGTTGGTCCAGGCGATGGGGTGTCTGAAGGATCACCTGGGCTGCGATTTTTAGGCTTCACCTCGAGCGCCCTTCGAGGCGGTATTTGCCTGAAGACTGAGTAGAGCCAATCTTTGCGACGACTTTTTCAGGATTCTATTTCAGCCAGAGAAGACGATGTCAGTCGCATCACATATGTTGATCGCAACAGAATTCTCGCCTTTCACCAATGCAAGTTTCAGGCTCTTCCGACCGCCGTCGTCGTATCTTCCGCACCGGCCTATCCTCAAGCATTATCAAAGAACAACGAGCACTCGATGTTCTGAAAATAGTCGCCACTGCAGGCAGGATGCACGGACCGAAACTGGACACAACGAACAATTACCCACTCTGTCTCCCTGTACAGCTATGGTATAGCTATTCAAGCTTCAGCCCTCATCACTCGTTTCTATTAAGCTCGTCTTGTCATAATATTGTGTCATGTATCTCGAGCCCGATAGAATGTGTTCATAGGTTTGTGTTATATAACTCGGTATCTTTCCTCCTTTTGCCCCAGTCTCTCTTATGTCCTCCCACCTGATATAAGCGCTTCTCAAGGGCTTCCTTTGTCGCATCGAGTCTTAGTCAAATTGAAAGATTAATCGTTGTGCCGAACTCACTGGAGCAGATCATTGTCCATACTGAATCGACTTCCGAAACCGGTCAGGAGCATTAATCAACAAAGAAGGAGCTGAGACCGCGTGCGGCAGCATGCAGAATCATACCACCAACATGACAAGCTGTTTGTTTGCCAGCATGTCCAAGTTTTCAGATCCGATCGACAAGAACGAGAGCAAGTATCTGCTGTTTCAACTAACACTAAAGAACGAAAAATCGAGCCTCGTCCTCTGGCACAGCTAGCCGCCATGGTTGAGCTGAACAATCTATTCAACGAGCCTGACCCGGTCAAAGCTGCTTCAAGCGCGAACAAGTATGGCTCGCAAATAGTCGAGCAAGCCGTTTCATCTGAAAGCGTTGAATCTGCCAAACCCGAAACTGAAGCAGAAGAGTCGTCTTTTACCCGCTGGTGGATGGATGCTCTTGCAGAGCTGAGTGGCAAGAGTACAGCCACGACAGTCGATGTAGAGCCGGATACATCTTCCCGCTTGATTACGCAGCATCAAAGCACCAGGCGTGGTCCTCGCAAATCCAAAGCACCCAAGGCAGTTAAAGGAACAAGGTCTGTAGTGGCGAGCAATGCAACGACCACACCCGTTTATCAACCATCCGTCAACACGTATGACTTCTGCGATCAATATTCATCCTGGAGCCTGTTAGGTTGGCTGAATTTGTGTCCTCAGGGATTCCCTTTCGACACTCTCCCAGCCCCTGTTGTTGTTGAGGAGAGTCCACTTAACGTCGTCGTTGACCCGAAGAAGCGACCTAGCACTAGCGTTCTTACCGTACGGCCCACCGTATATGTCACGTCAACGCAGCCGGTGACCTCAACAGAGACCTCGACAACTACTACCGAGGAGACCAGGACGATCACGAAGACCGCCAGGACGAAATTCACAACAACCACAGAGACACCGACAATCTATGTGACGAAGACAAAACCTATCAAAAAGGTTGTGATAGAGACTAGCACCATATGGACAGATCGAACGACGACGATTTATGAACCAAAAAAGGTCTGGGTACAAGATCCCAGCAATACTACTACGATTCGTTTCTCCCTCACTGACACTGTGAGTTCGACGTATACGCCGTCCGTGATTATAACTGCTGAAGGAACCACTACATCGACGTCGTACACAGCAACAACCACTGTCTTCGACGTTAAGACCATTACGGTATCCCAGTCAGACGGGAATTCAACCCAGTCCTCTGGTCGGGAAAGCATCGCTCGCGACGGATATGCAGATATTCAAAATTGCATCTCTTCACGAGACTTTGCTTCCGAACCATGCCAGGCCATAAACCCATTCGTGATTCCTTGCATGACCTTCACCATATTCCTCGTTGTGCTTCTTCTGCTCATGGCGTGTTGTACCAAAGCATTGCAGGCTGCACTGGGTGACGACAGCCCTCCTTCTGCGGGCGACGGCGGACGTGGCGCATCAGGTGGTGATGGCAGTAACTCTGACTCTGACGACGATGAGGACGGTGGTATTGAAAGTGGCGAGCAAGAACAGGATGACGAGAACGGGACTTCTGAACACAATCAATCTGGTCTTGATCGGCATAGTCCTGATAATACTCCAGTTCGTAACAGCTTTCGTGCACCATGGAGTGATCTTTCGAGTCCTAGATCCCAATCTGGCGCCAAAGATGACGCGTCGAGCTCTAAGAACAGTCCGAGCTACAAAGGTACGATTTCGGACGTTGAACCAGCACCTAATACCCAAACGGCTCGAAACACAGGACTCCCACATTCGGGTTTTCGCACCATTCTTGATGACAAGAGCCTGACCAATGCTCAACGTGCAAAGCTAGTGGATGAGTACGTGTCGGCACAGGAAAAAAGCCTTACTGGAGATGAACGGCGGGTTGATAACCAGTCAAGTGAATCTAGATCAGTCAGCGGCAGCAGAGTGTCCAGTTCGAATACGAAGGGTCTTAGGACGCCGTACAAGCCTCAACATAAGTACACGGCACTCAGTCAACCGGATGCTAAATTTGAAGATGACAACGTTTCGCCAAAGGCTTCTAATAGCACGACGCACAAGCCAGAGAATGAACAAACTGGCAATAGTACTCACAATGCGTCCAAGATTGACAGCGTAAATCGTTTGTTGGAGGAGATGCACGAAGATCTCAACGATACCAGTACCCAGCAAACTAGCAGTCCTTCTAAGTCGGATTCTTCCAGCCTAGAGTCCTCGAAGGCTAGACCAGAAACTCGCGAAGCTCATCAGACAGACCTCGCTGACTCGAAGTCCTCCGATAAAGGTTCTTCTGTCAACAAAGTGTCAAAAGATCCTGCAAAATCTGAGCCAGGTAATGATAGCCAGAGCACTACTAGCAAGAAATCCACTACGCCGATTGAGAAGAACAAAGCTGCTGCGGACATCGTCTCCAAGGACAATGTAGCTGCAGAACCATCGTCAGTAGGAACTACTGCTAAGACCCCTTCGAAGACCGCCGAAGATGCAACATCATCGCAAGTAGAAACAAAAGCTAGGACAGAAGCCGCTCCATCGACGCAGACACAGACGAAAGAATCTACGAAACAGAGCCAGAGCACCGCGACTTCTAAGATTATGACGGCAGAGGATAGGGCGATTATCGACCAGAGCGCGAAAGCACGAGCCATGCAGCGATATCACGAGACCTTTCCCAACGGCCATCGACTTTACAATGTATCCGGGGATGGGCTTCTGTGTGGACCTCGTGCCCTTATAGAGAGTTTCAAGCGTCAAATGGGTTCAACGCCACCAAGCTCTCCAGATGGCTTCAAGCGAATTGAAGTGGGTCCTGACTTGGCATCTGAGAGAAAAGTATTCGAATTGGCAACAGGCGAAGCTAACACAAACAACTATTCTACTGGTGAGTTGTCTGCAATGCTTCAAGATTGGGGTAACAAGTGTGGCTGGCATCTTCGCCTCGGAGTTTGGCCAGAGCAAGGAGTCCCGCATATCATGGAAGAGTCAGCAGAGCCTGGCGTTGATATCACTGTAATTTGGATTTACAACAACAGAGGTATTGAATTGCACGGCCATAAATGGAATCACTACCAGGCTATGATTCATCCGCCTGAAGGTGAGCGAACCTGTACCCAGCCTGAACGTTCACGTGTTTCTTTAAACGAACCCGAAACCGGCACAGGCTCACTTGCAAGTGCCGGTCCTGCAAGCAAAAGTCAAGAGTCTGAGGCCAAAAACCAAACAGCCACAGAGCAGCCAGCTGACGCAGGTACGACAACCTCGAACGAGGCTAACAGTCTTCAGAATGATAGCCACGGCATCGAGAGTAAGGTGCCAACAACAAACAATGTAACAACCGTCGGCACTGAGACTGTTCAAATTACAGAACAGCCAGTCGGAGCAGCTGTAAGTCGCTCGAGCGAGACCAATTATCTTCAGAAGATCGACACTGACCTCGGGAATAATGCAACCACTTTCGTTGCTGGCGGTCAGCAGAACGGCACTTCGTCGGGATCTCGCTCATTCAGTGTGGGAGTCTCAACAGCAACAACTCCAGGTGAAAAATCCAATATGGACCCATGGGCAAATCCGAGAAAGATTGCTCCTGTTAAAGATTCCTCGAAAATCACCCATAAGGGAAAAGGGGCTGAGTCCAGTCCTGCGGAGGACAACAATCTGCCTGCTGGCTCGAATCAGGGAAACGTTGAGAACACTTCTACCATACCAGCAAAAGGTGACTCCGACTCGGAGATGCCTGTCGAGTCTGATTCAGCTCCACCAGACCAGCCAACGAAGATAGTTGATGGTTCAAAGAAAAGTCCTATATCGGAAGTAGCGACTCCTCAGAGCGCGAAGAAGACTGATGCAATGGCGCACGATAAAGCAAATGTAAGCCAACCTATCCCGACGCCACCTGAGATCAAGTGGGAGTTTCGCAAAGACCAGTACGTCAAATTAACGAAAGGACCAATAGCCAAAGGTCTCTACTCAGCCATGGTTGTTGTGAATCAAACGGGTAATAAGATAGAGTTGAAAGCCAGGCGAGCGATTGCTCCAAAGGCACCCTGGCAGAAACATACGGTCCTGAAAACTGATCTTTTCCAGCCGCAGCCAGCCTTGGATGCTAATGGAGAACCAGTTAAATATAAGGAAGATTGGGCGAGGAATGATCAGGTATCAGTCTGGGATGGCAAGAAGCGATGCCTCGATGGTAAAGTCCAAGAACCGCTGTCTGGTAACATGGTGAGAGTGCTGGTAAGCCACGACTATTTCCCTGTTATTCCCGAGGGTCGGAGGTCGCCAGGACATCGCAACTTTGCTGGACCAGTGGATGTGCCAATCGCTTGTTTGACAGAGCGTTCGTAGCTGGTAAAAAGAGCAAATTTAGTACATAGATTGTAAGTGGTGTACGTTGGAGGCGAATGGATCGAATCTATGTTTTCTTTGGCTTGATCTCGATTTGCTAAGACGGTGTATCGAGAATGTTGATTGTGCGCCGATGTATAGTAATTCCAGAAAGCCTCGATTCTCACAACACAGCAAGACTGTGCTACAGCTTGTGAGTCTAGTTTGCTGTGCTTTACCATTTCGTTTGCGTTTGAAAGCCCTGCCAGTGCTGTCTGATGAAAGCAATGATTGATACTTTGCTATCCGACGAGCAGCTCATAAGCAATCGAATGCAGCCTATATACCATTCCATACCATCGTTCCAAGGTTGCACTTTCTGTTCTCACTCTCGGTAATATAGATATCGCTACTGCCTCCTTGGCCGCACATGCAGGTGAATGCCGCTAAGACAACACGTTCCTATAACATGCGGCTCTTCAAGAGCACGAGTGAAATGGCTCGTGGCACTATATATCACTTGAGTCAGAGACTCGACGCGTTGAAGGACGCTAAACATAGTGACTTGCATACTGATCTGGCCCTTTTTCACGTTGTGATATAACAGTCCTTTGACTACTCTTCTTATCACAAGTTGTTCAACGCTCCGTGGTATTAGCAAAGCTTGTTTGCTTCCAGAACGAGACAGTCGGCTCGAGAGGAATTCTTGATACTGAAAGACTTACCAATCACCATGTCGTCTTCCAAGAAACAGGTATGTGAAAGAATGCCGAGAAGTAGCCAAATATAACGAATTACAGGCTTCTGCACTTGATAAAGCGAACGACGCTTCCGCAAGGGAAGCAGGCCCCTCTGGATCCTCTCCTGAGCAAGCCCATATCACAGAGAAGATCGATAAAATTCTTGCTGAGACCAACGAGCTATTCGCAGAAGCAAGTAGTCAGTTGGAAGCCAGCCAGGGAAACAACGAGTCGCTTGCGCAGGAAGTCGATGCTCTGGCGGCAGAGCTCCACGCCAAACAGAAAGCTAAGGAAGAAGGTTAGTATTCTTCAGTTGTTGATTATCTAATAGACATGCAACTGACGTTGTACAGAGACCGAGGAGAAGGGTAAGAGCAGAGAAACCGACAACGAACAACAGGGAGACAGCCAAGAGACTAAAGAGAAACCAAAAGAGTTATCCAAGGAAGGCAAGCAAGCGGTCGAAGATCTAATCGATCAGTTCGGTGAAGGCGGCGAGGAAGGATACACTCGAGAAAGCTTGGCCGACACCGCAAAGAAAGTCGACAAGCTGTTGAGGGACCCTGACTAGAAATTGGCAGGAAGATGATGTTGTGCATGAATGCCTGTAGAATGCTGAGAACATCAAGTTCATGGTCGTTTGGTCGTGGTAGGTCTGCCTTGGTAGGCTCGATGTCTTTTACTAAGCGTTTGACCAGATGTGCTGTAGCAATGTCTCCATCTTAAGGCCTTGCTGCTCGACTGGTAATGCTTAATGCCTTCTTACAGTTCTCAGTTACCCATTCAGTACGATCTTCACCTTATACTGCAGAACAGGTGTTTCGACGTCAGCACAAATGCTATCAGATATTATCAGCAGAAAGAACCTAGTTCGATCCTAAGCTATGCGCAGCTTTTTGCTGTCTCGAGGCTTGATCTTCACCTTCGCCATGCCGTGCAATTTCCCGTGTGTAGACCATCAGCACCAACTATGTTGTCTTGTACGGCCTTCGTGAGCTGCACATGCCTGACAGGTGCGCGTTGGCAAGCAAGCACGTGGCAAGTCACGGAGACCTGCTGAGCTTGAAGGTACTACGTACCTTCGAAGGCAGCTTAGGCGGTAGTAATTACCTAAGCAGAGCCTCTTTGACTCCGTTGCTTGAGCTAGCCAATCGGTATAGAGCTAGAAGTAAGCTGGAGGAAAGTTACGACATTCGGAAGTCGTGCTCGAGTGTTCTTGCCGCCTCTTTCAACGCTTAAGTCTTTCACAGTATAAACCTACGGACGACACATTGTACATACAACCTTGCTGATCAGTAAGACGACCGGGTATTTGACGAGCAGAAGTAAAATCCTCCTTCAAATCACGCGCCCGGTGTCATCAGCCACATCGAACAAAGCCGGCGGTACAACGAAGAGTTTGAACCATGTCGTTCTCGAACTTGGTTAAAGATATGTCCTTCAGAGATTCACCACAACAGTCGACTGACTCACGATCCACGATCTCACGCGCAAAGAGCTATACTTCAACACAAGCCACCAGCGTCAGCATTGCTGGAGACATTTCTTCACAGCTCCACGCAGGCTATTATCACCCATTGTCGCGAGCATGGCAAGCAGAGAGACAACTCACAAAAGCAATGCTGATATATCCGCTATTCATCACCGACAACCCTGACGAACTCACACCTATACCCTCCCTGCCAAATCAGAGTCGTCTAGGTCTCAATAAAATCGTGCCGTTACTACAACCACTAGTCGAGCAGGGTTTAAGAAGTGTAATACTTTTCGGTGTGCCGCTGAAAGATGGGACCAAGGATGCATTAGGCACAGCAGCGGATGATCCAGAAGGCCCAGTAATACAAGCGACGAGACTTATCAGACGATCGTTTCCTCAATTGTTCATTTGCGCTGATGTATGTCTTTGCGAATACACAAGTCATGGTCACTGTGGAATACTGAATGATGACGGGTCTCTAAATAATGCCATGTCAGTGGAACGTATTTCGGATGTGGCGATGGCGTATGCACGAGCAGGCGCGCACTGTGTGGCACCTTCTGACATGAACGATGGACGTATCAGGGCAATCAAACTGAAATTGATTGAAGAGGGCATTAGTCACAAAGTGAACCTCATGTCTTATTCAGCCAAATTCTCAGGTTGTTTGTACGGACCCTTCAGAGATGCGGCAGGATCATGTCCAAGCTTTGGAGACAGAAAGTGCTATCAACTGCCTCCTGGTGGGCGGGGATTGGCGAGAAGAGCCATAAGAAGAGACATCGATGAAGGTGCAGATATCATTATGGTCAAGCCTGCAAGCTCCTACCTAGACATTATCAGTGATGCGAAAGAGATTGGCAAGGACATGCCGGTGGCTGCCTATCAAGTTTCTGGTGAGTATGCGATGATACATGCCGGTGCCAAGGCTGGTGTGTTTGATCTCAAGACGATGGCGTTCGAAAGCACTGAGGGAATACTAAGAGCCGGCGCTGGTATCGTGGTAAGCTATTTCACGCCTGAATTCTTGAAGTGGTTAGATGCTTAGGCGTCCAGTTGAGCTACTTTACGTCAGACTTCTTGAGATGGCTTGATGAATAGCTTATCTGGAGAATGTGATGTGCCGCACGACGAATGAAGAGTTTGTGTTACGAAGTGGAATGGAAAGAGCATTGTATACAAAATCGACTACTGCCAATCAGGCCCTCAGACAAAAATTCAATGGAACAACAATCACATCCTAACTCATGCTGGATCATGTTAAATTTCTCGTTTTCTGTATTACAGACTATTCTGTCACTACCTAACCATTTGTTAGGTCGTACTTACCCTTCGCATATCTGTCGCCCATAACTGGATACTTGTCAATCAAACCATCAAGCTCGTTCATGTCATCCTCGCTCAGCACGACATCTTTCAAGTTCTCCTCCACTCTACTAACAGTAGTCGCACCGGGAATCGGTATAACACTTCCCAGCTTGACCGTCTTCGTCTCGCCATTCTCAGTCTTCACAGACCTCGTCCGTCCACTCTGCCCTCTCACCCAAGCAATCGCAACCTGCGACGTCGCAACACCTCTTTTCTTTGCGATCTGGGTAACCGCGTCTGTAATCTTGTTATTCACTTCCAACACATCATCCTGGAACCTGGGCATCGTCTTCCTGAAATCACCCTCGGGAATTTCAGCATTACTCCTGACAGGCTTATCCGTCAATGCTCCTCTTGCAAGCGGACTATACGCAAACACTGGGATTCCCAGCTCTGCGCAAGCAGCCATGATCCCATTTTGTAACGGGTCAGGACACCATAAACTCAATTCAACCTCAACGCTCGCTACACCATGCTCGATCCCCAGCTCCTCCTTCATCTGCTTCTGTGTCTCTCGAATCGTCTTTGCAGACACCTCGCTCAACCCCAACCCACCTACCTTCCCAGCCTTGATATACTCCGCAATGACTTTATGCGCAGTCCTATTCCCTTCATCTCGAGTTGGATCGATCCTCGCCATCTCGAAGATATCAATCTTGTTCTTCGAGCACCCACTTATCAGTTTCAGACACTCGTCTAGGGATCTCTTTGTGTTCTCCTCACCAGCATTCGGCATGGGATTACCATCAGGTTGACCACCACCTTTTATACACAACGTTACCTTGGCCGCATCATCAGGATACTGCTTGAAGTACTCTGCTAGTAAGTGCATGGAGTTCTTTTCTGGTGGACCGTAAAATTCACCTCCGTTCCAGTTCATGTTGTTGTAGCCTAGTTCGAGTGTCCGACGCATGGTTTTGATGCTGTCACTGAAAGGTTGGGGTTCGGCACGCCAGGTTAGACCCATGAGGCCGAAACCTATGGGTCCTGTTTGTTTGCCTAGGATTGTGGGATGAGCCATGATGGAGGACAAGAGGGTCTCAAATGGCGAGGACTCTGTCTTGATTGAAGGTAGCGACCACTGGAATACAGAAGCTGACTGTGTAATTGATCGAAATGGCTGAGAGTAGGTTGCTGTGGCGATCAATTGAGATAGCCTACGACAGAGTCCTCCCTTCTGCCAAGACTATTGGAATTCATCATTATTGCACGTCGTGCTGAAACTACCTTTGATAGCACAGCGGATACGATGGTCTACTCCAGTTTACGTCAGTATGCACTGCAGAAAACTATGCCTACCTGCAAGCCAAGCTTTGCGGAAGCACATCTGATAGGTCTGTTCGGCTATGCAGATGATCTAAGCTTTCTTCGAGATCTCATTCACGAAGCGCTGAACATGGAGAAATTGCTCGTAATCGAGAAGCTGCCATGAGATAGCATGACTGGTCCTGTCATACCGAGCGATTGTAAGTGAGAGGCGTGTCTGTGACTGCTACTGTTAATTTCGAGTTGGCGTAAGAGATGACGTCAGCACGACATCTTTGTGGCAGGCGCGTCTCGTGCAACGTGGGTTCTGCGAAGGTGGTTGACGAAGAAATCGAGATTCAAGGTTAGTAGTCAGCAGCTGGAAATTGCCAGGCTCTTGGGTCGAGGGAGTGTATGCTCTTGAGAAGCCGTTCTCTTCTATGATCTGGTGCATTCGATGGTTCTGTATGGCATCTAAATGGAAAGTCGTGACAGTGAAGTCTAGAAAAACAAGCAATTGCATTAAATTCCACGACCGTTACTATTTAGTATTTGCACAAAAAAGGTCTTCTCATACCATGCAACTTTTCTCTCGCTATACGCCTGCTGTTTCGAAATTGCCATTGCCATTGCGATGCTCAGTCGTGCCTGCCAATTCTCCGCCACTTTTCTCTCCTAATGTACATACATTCGTTCGTTCTTGAGTGCTAGTTCCCACGCCATGACCAGGGGTATATTCTATGCTGATGATTAAGCAATTCGTGCCAGATAATTCGTTTGATATATTTTGAAGTCGTAAAAGGCTGCGGACCATCGAAAAGCGTGATATCGCTGCCTGTTGATGTAGTTATTTGGTGGTAGTGTGCCACAAAACGATGAATAGAAGCGCCATGATTGGAGTACTATTACTCGAATTGATCGCCTTGATTATCAGCCACATTGTCGCTCAGATTGATCAGCAACTGAGCTAGACATCTCTTGGTAGCGGCATCATCTCGCAGGACTGCAGAAAACGTAGCGTCTCGAAGAGGCTCAGGCAGGCACTGTCGTAGAGCTTGCCTAGCTCGATTGTTATCGCTCAGACGCAAGAAGCATCTAACCACATGCTTAAGGAGGCGGACGGTCTGAGTCTCGACGAGACCAACAACCATGTTACTAAGCACGGTACCGACCGCGTAGAATCGCTCATATGTAGCACATATGTAACCTAACCCAGTATCGTCCAGCAGAATCTTTTGTACAATAAATATAGCGACCGTTTTCGACAGTTCAGAGCCGGTCTCCATGATTCGCAGGCATAGAGGAATGATCTCGGTCGAAAGGAGAAAGGTTATGGTTGGCGAAGAATTGCTCACTGGAGGCTGAGCTTGATTACCATTTGGATTGATAGCTGCTTGAGAAGCAGGTTCGTTCTTCACTAGAGCACCGATCACACCAAGACTTGTGAGACGCAGGTATTCGAATGGTCGCGATTTTGAGGTAGTGTTGAGGAATGGGTAGAGGAACAGAGGGATGTGCGCTGCATCCAATTAGTCTTGCTTTGATGTCTAAACCTGTACAACATACCATTGAGAAATAGCCCTCTTGTTTCGTTGTGACTAGCCACACACTGAAGCAGAGCCAGTGCGTTGCAGACCCGGTTAGAGGCAGCCGCAGTCAGCTGGCTTGGGTTCAGCAATGGATAGACCGATATTATCTCTTGCAAAAGGCTAGTCATGACGCCGAAGCTGTGCCACAAGATTAATGCCAGCTCGGGAACCTGTTCGCGCTTCTTGCTGAGTTCCATCAAAGCACCTTCTCTCTTAGCCGGCTCCATCAGGTCGGACACCCATTGCACGACTTTTTGGTTCTCTTCAGTCATCTGTTCCACACCTAGCGATCCTTGCTGGTTGTTCATGCCAATTGAAGCGCTTCCATTTTCAGGCAAATTGTCAGTGCCATTGGGCCTCATGTTGTTGTTCTGACCGGCATGGTTCTGATTGACGGCTATCCTCGTATAGTGCTGATCCTGGTTCACCGTCGAAGGTGGTTGCCCGTAAGCCTTTCGGTTCTCCTGTTGCACACCATGCTGCCAGGCCTGCGGATCGTTGTATTGCGGCTGGTAGTATTGTTGTGTGCCTATCATCATGAGGAGGCTCAAGACCGCATTCTATCGAGTTTCGTTATGCAGCAGGACCTTGAGGAGAGGACGAGACGTGTTGCAGCGTCGGAATCGAGGGTCCTTTCGAGCGCTCCTAGTTTTCGATATATCGAATCGTCCTTATGTTTACTGGACGAGATTCTGAAATACTTGGGATGTGTTAAGAAAGAGCTGGAATGACTGTGCATGAGCAGATCAAGGTGTTCTGCGGCTCGAACACCACCAGTATGGAGTACTTGGCTTAATCCGGGTAAGTTACCTGAAACGCGCCTAGCCGAGACAAACCGTACAAAGACAATGAGATTCTGGATTATATCGAAGACAATAACACATCAAGGTAGCAGAGAATATATGCAATTCGAAAGTGATTGTGCCAAAAACAATAGAAGTGAGATGGTCTCGATTCCTGACACGCTCAGCAAAGCTAAGCTACCATTATCTTCCCTGATCATCGCTCAATGCTATCATTCCTTGGATCATGCCACCCATATTTTCATCGTAAAATGCTATTAACACACAAGCTGAATCAAGCTATCATTCTATATCCTTGATCTCGACCGAGACCTGCTTCCTCTTGTCCTGCGTCCACCTGATGAGCTGGAGCCTGCTTGGAATTAGTCCTAGTTCGCCTTCAATTCATAAAATGCTTGACTTACTGCTGCTAGAATAGTACTGAGAATCGTAGTAGCTGTACCCACTACTGATATCATCTTTGCGGTCATGCCGTCTCTTCAGCCCTAATATCGCTGCCAAACCGCCAAGGAAGACAGCGGCTTTGCCGAACCCGCCCAAATTGAAACCGCCACCACTTGTTTTACGTTTCTCGTCAATCACAGTGCCAGAAGGCCTCTGGGCACCGTACCATGTACGACCGCCGTGATGTCGTCGTTCTTCGTATTCTTCCACTTCGACGGTCTTTCTTCTTCGTCGTGGACCTAGGCCGAATATGCCAAGGAAGCCATCGATCAAGCCTTTTGCGCAACAGCAGAGGCATAGCAGGATAAGCAAGATAATTCCCGCAATCACGCCAATAACAATACCAGCTATGGCGCCTCCACTGAGTCCTCCAGTACTTTGTTCGGTCGTTCCAGTCAGCACAGGGCTGCCTGTGCCTGTTGGACTTGGTGTTTGATATGGTACTGTGGATCCTCCCGTTCCTGTTGATATTAGAGTGGTGACCGTGTTTGTAGTTGGGCGGAGGGGCGCACCAGCTGTGTTTGTCGCCGTGTTAGTCACAGTCACAGTCGCTAGACTGCTATAGTAGCCACTGCTACCGGGTACTGCAACGCACATCCCTGATTGTTGGCAATATTGACCTGAATTGCAGCACATGTTTCCACATTCTGATTGTCCCTGGGACCAGTTGCAGCTCGGTGTCGCAGCTGCTACGAAAGAGCTGTATGTCGATGTGACTGTCTTCAGATCTGTCTGGACGTATGTTGTGGTGTAGTATTGCCAACCACCACCAGCTTGTGCTGTAGTTGCTGCGACTTGGGTAGCCGCTCCAGCACCACATTGTGCTTGTCCGTTGCTATCTGTGTAGCAGACCTCGTTGCTGGCACAACATAGCTGTCCATAGTAGCCGCAAGAATTCTCACATCTTTTTGCGATGTTCTGCAGGTCTTCGAGACTCTGGAGGAGATCTGGTATAAGTCCTCCTGCTACTGGTCGTAGGAGTGAAGCAGTAAGCAGGGAAAGTAGTGACGCTGGTAGAAGGTCGAGACGCATGGCTGCGGCCGTGCGCCGATGCGCTGTGCACGTTCTTCAAAGTCAGTGCTTGGTCTGTTCTTTGGTGTCAGTGAGCACCTCTGAAGAGCTTTGACAGTTTATTTTCGGTGTTTATTATCAACGACTTCTTTGGCTTTGAGTATTCACGATCGCGGAAACGGAGATGGAAGAGCACAACTAGGAGAGTTACTTGCGATGCAGAGTCAAATGGTTGCGTGGATGTGGTGTGTCACCAACCACCTTGATTAGCGTCCTGCCACCACCTTTTTTCCCACAACGCTGCGCAATTTCGTCAAAACGATGAACACACAATGAAACAGATGGCTGGAAAGAACCTGGCGTATGTGATAGACCGCAATCTTCGAGAAGCTCTGGTAAAGAATCTCACCAGCTCATCCCGTTTGGGTAGCACATTGTATGCAATGCAACGGAGTGGGGTCATGCAGCTCGATCCTCGTGCATCGTCCTCGGCATGGTCTCTCTACCATCAAGAAAGTGATCGTACTTGACGATGAGCGCGATCAATAACTTAGTGGTCAACCAAGATTCAACGCTTATCGCATTGTAGTGACAGCAAGGTGTTTAGATGAATGTGACACGTTACCGAAGACCTGGACTGAAGATGCGAGAATCCCTGCCGCCTGAGCTGGCGCCGATCCTCAAAGCTTGGTAGCGTAGAAGCGATCTGCTGCCTGTCTGCCTTGAAAAGTCTGCACCACTGTCGGATCGCTGGCCTTTCTCTAACTTTCGCTGGCCTACATCTGCACGCAGTGCGAGCTGGACAGCAGCTGAACGGGCAACTATCATCCAAGATCGAGCGTGCCATCCGACTGTGTGAATGAATGATAGCAGACATGTCTTGCGTCTCATCACCATCCAGACGATGATTATCAAGGCTCTGGTATGAACCATCAACATTGTACTAGTGATTCCAACCGCGCTATATCGGTTTGTGCAAGTGATCAACCTGAGAGCGATGAGACGTGTTCCCAGCTCCGGATATGCGGTAATATCGTGAGCAGAGCTCCGAGCCTCGCGTAAATCAGGTAGACCACAGCGTATGCAAACTTATGAATGATCCGAGCTCCGCATAGAACTTAATCATTTGACTTGTACTTATATCATTAGGATACTTGCGAAATGGCAAAAGCATAACTCATTGCCCCAAGATAGCTCCATGCATACAGCTGAACATGACTGACCGGCACGATGTCAACAGTGATAAGAGGGACTCACCGTGGTACAAAATTGAAATCGGGCCACGTCTGATTACAGAAGTCAAAGCATTCTATGAACAGTACTCTGGCCAAAGTGGTGACCAACTTCTAGAACATTTTCATCTAATTGTGCGCTTGTCTTGCGTTCCATTTGTCCTCTACTAACATAAGAGCAGCGCGACAAAGCATGGCCATACGGTTATCACCCATGCATAGGGTCATGGCTTTTTCTTCACTTTCCATGGCGTCAACATGAATATCAGCGAATCCTTGATGCAGCACAGGAAGGCTTGGTGCTTGATTTAGGATGCTGTCTTGGCCAAGATCTACGTCGCATGGTCGCTGACGGTATATCCGCCAAGAAAATGTACGCAACTGACCTGAACAGTGACCTATGGAACATAGGCCTAGAGCTGTTCCAAGATGCAGACCACTTTCCAGCGACATTCGTTCCTGGTGATATTTTTTCGAGTGAGCTTCGTGAAACACTTGTCGAACCACTGAGGAACAAAGTAAGTGTAGTCCTGGCCAACCAGTTCTTTCATCTGTTCGACAAGGAAAAGACATATGAGGTTCTGCACAAAGTGGTCGCTATGAGTAAGCCTGGCTGCATTGTTGTTGGCTTCCAAATGGGAGCAGTTCCAGCTAGAGAACGTCAAATGCCCTGGGGTAAGATGTGGTTTCAGGATGTTTCCACATGGAAAGCAATGTGGGACGACGTTGGGCGGAAGACAAACACAACATAGACGCATGATTTCGTTCGGAATTGCGAGCAAAAAGAGCTGGGCTGGGAGGAGGACGACTATCTCTGGATGGGGTCTGATATCAAAGCCCTCGAATTCGTTACAAGGAGGACGGACGAACCGGCAGGCAGATTTTGAGCAGCATCATGACAATCTGCACCTGTGTAATGATCCAGCTTTCAACTGATTTGAAGTATATAGTCTTCGAGGTAGAGTCAAGGTCAAAGTACGCAGTATTGTATGCGACATCTCTACCACAACATGTGAACTTTTGATCCCGCTGTAGATTAGTAGTCAATTAGACATGGGTCTAGTTAAACACTCTTGTCATTTATTCAGTACTCAATGGACATGTTCTGTGTCTGTTGATCGAGGCATCAGTGCTGGAACAGAAGTAGCACGAATCCACTCTGCTTCAGGGGCTCGATCTAAAATTGCAGCCTGAGGCCACAGCCATCTGTCAACTTCGAAACATCCCCGAATTTGTGGGGGACACGAATTCGAGGAGCGCAGTGTCAGGGAGTTGTAGTAGTCGTGTGCTACAGGTTAAAGTACATCGAACTACACACACCTTTGGGAAGTCGTCAACATGCTCTACCGGTCGATAACGAGCTTGTTTGCAGGCCTAAGCATACTACACACAACCGTAGCGCATAACATACAATTACGAGCACATTCTCGGGAATGCTTCCACGAAGAACTGCACAAGGATGACAAGATGACGGTAACATTTCAGGTTGGCGACAGAGAATTTGGGGGATCGGGAAATTTAGACATTGATTTTTATGTATGTCTAGAAGCATCCGAGCAGGAATGAATGTACTGATTGTAAGAAGATAAAACAACCGAACGGCGCATTTCAAGTCAACCAGAATGCTGTCTCTTCTGGTGACTATACATTTGAGGCTGGCTCGGACGGCAAATACGTCTACTGCTTCAGCAATGAACATTGGTCAGCAAACAGCAAGGAAGTTTCATTCAATGTGCACGGTATAGTCTACGTTCCAGAATCGGACACACCTTCGGATCCTCTAGAAGCAGAAGTTCGCAAACTCGCGGAGACGTTGGCTCAAGTCAAAGATGAACAGGCTTATATCGTAGTAAGAGAAAGGACACATAGAAACACAGCTGAGAGCACGAACACAAGAGTAAAGTGGTGGTCGGTCTTTCAGTTGGGCGTACTGATAGGAGAGGCTGTCTTTCAGGTTTGGTGGTTGAAGAGATTTTTCGAGGTACGAAGTGTGTAATCTTCGTCGTGATAGTGATGTTGACATCTCTTTGCAGGTCAAACGAGTTGTATGAATATTTCTGAACATCAAAGTCGTTGCATCGATTTTCTCACCAGCTCCAAGGCATATACGTTGCTCAGACCTGCTGAAGCAGTACCGACCAGTCACAACCACACAGGCGCTGATCCAACGGACGTGGCAGTGCGATCAAGAGAATGACTTGTTTGAATACTGGAGGAAGTATTTGACTCCTTGTACAGACGATCCGTGATAGGGACTGGTTTCGCGACACAAAACAAAATGCCTCATATGTGCGTGGGTATATATGCTCTAATGGTGCCATAATCGAGCCGGGACACATTCATTCGAAAGACTCTCGCCGAGTCGTGCCCATGTGACGATAGAGCTCAATCTTGCACTACATCTATGGACAGTGCAGTCAAGGTCATGGATTTGGTCCACGCATACCCCCTACCGCGAATCTATTTTTTTTTTTGGTCGCTTTCCCCATCCAACGTGGTTACACAGACACGCACGCTACTTAATAGTTTCCTTGTCACGATCCGCCCAAGGAGTTTTAGCTCGATCAGGCATGGTACACGAGATTCCCCAATCAGCTATGCTGAAATTGGTACATCGCTCAAAGCACTTCGGCTAGACTCTTTGATCTACATTCACTTCATCTCATGATTGGTGTACTCGTTGTAGCATCGCTTACTGCTTCCTAGGTTTCTTTGCGTCCGTGTGGCTTCCGAAGTCATGTCGACATGCCACTATCGCGTATTTGATTTCGGATCAGATACCAGCCGTAATGTTGACCCGGAATCAAGGCCGTCAGCATTTTCTTTCTTCACGATTTCTCTTCTGTCGTCAATCTTGACCTGATGCTGTTCAGTTCGTGCAAACTCTACGCAGACCAAATAGCCGGTACATCATGAGGCTTCCGTGGACAAAAGTACAGGAGGCTGGGAAAGAGGTGCCAGGTTCATCCGATGTCAGCACGGGCGAAACGACTCCAAGGGCAGGCCCACGTCGCAGTAATGGCGAAGAACAAACGTCCACCGAGAAGTCAACCACCGAGCAAGCTGCGACCGCCCTGATCGAAGCTCAAGACATTAGCAACAATCAAAACAATGATGATTCACAGATAGTAGCACAACAGGCAAAGGCCGAAACTCTGGAACGGACAGCTTCGACCACAACCGTATCTTCGGCAGGCGAAGGCGAAGATACCACGAAATACTTGTCTGGCTTGAAATTACACCTGTTGACATTCGGCTTGGCCATGTCGACTTTTGTTATCGCCCTTGATAACACCATCATTGCAACCGCTATCCCACGCATCACTACCGTGTTTGACAGCTTAAATGACGTTGGCTGGTACGGATCATCTTACTTGTTAACGACCACATCGTTACAGCCTAGTTTCGGCAAGATCTACACCTATTTCAACATCAAATATACCTATATTTGTGCTCTTCTTATTTTCGAGCTCGGTTCAGTGTTATGTGGTGCAGCTGTCAACAGCCAGATGCTTATAGTTGGTCGAGCTGTGGCTGGAATAGGTGCCGCAGCATTGTTCAGTGGTGGTATGATTATTGTGGGCTATACGGTGCCACTGCATCGAAGACCGATATATATTGGTCTACTCAGTAGCATGTTTGGCATCAGCTCAGTCATTGGACCACTTCTCGGAGGGGCATTTACTGACAGGGTTAGCTGGCGTTGGTGCTTCTACATCAACTTGCCTGTCGGAGCCATCGCGATAGCAGCCGTCTTCTTCTTCTTCGAAAATCCTGATCGAAAAGAGAGTAAGCTATCTTTCAAGCAGAAGATTGGTCAAATCGATATTTTGGGTGCACTATTCCTGATTACATCCATCTGCTGCCTTCTGCTAGCGTTGCAATGGGGAGGATCAGTCTATCCATGGCACGACTCGAAAGTATGGGGCTGTCTCTTAGGTTTCGGTTTGTTGATTACTGTCTTCATCGGCATACAGATCAAGCGAGGTGATACCGCGACACTGCCACCTCGTATTTTGGTCAAGCAAAGAACGGTTCTAGCTTCTGCGCTCTTCTCAACATTTCTCGCGATGGCTTTGTATACACACATTTACTACTTACCGTTCTACTTCCAGGCTGTGAAAGGTACATCTGCTGAAGGTAGTGGTATCAGAACTATTCCTTATCTTGTTAGCAATACGATCGCCGCTGTTGTTGTTGGTGGCACTGTTACTGTTATTGGCTATTACGTGCCATTCACTTGGATTGGAAGCGCGATCTTCACTGTCGGTGCCGGCATGATTTACACTCTCAGGGTGCACAGTGGTGCAGGCACGTGGATTGGGTATCAGATCTTGGCAGGAGCTGGTGCTGGTGCTTGCGTCCAGCTTCCTTTCATCGCAGTTCAGGTCGTGCTAAACAAGAAGGACATGCCAGTGGGAAATGCAGTCGCGATCTTCTTCAACAGTCTTGGTGGAGCACTTTCAATCAGCATCGCACAGAATATTTTCAGCAATGCTCTAAGGACAGAGATCCCAAAACATGCGCCAAACGTCGATCCGCAAATGATCATTAGTGCTGGAGCTAC
>JAKLMI010000043.1:85220-127011 GCA_022813495.1 Pasadenomyces melaninifex | reverse complement strand
GAAGAAACATTTGACGAGAAAGGAGGCAGGAACGAGAGATTCGAACTGTCACGTGATACTAATTACTATACTGCCGCTCAAATCTGCCTGAGAACGTAGGAAGGAAAGCACGGACGACCATCAATACATAGCCGCATGAGCAGCGAATGTCCGGTGTGTACGGAAGTAACACGAGAGCAAGACACTATGGTATGAGCACCAGATTCATTGGCTACGAGACAAAGACTGGAATACGATCAAGTTAATTCCTTCGTTTCCAGCACGAGGCTTTCTCCTTTGCATGCCAAGTCTTCAACATGCAAAGACATCTTTCCTCCATAAGTGCCATCAACTTTCGGCCTACATCTGCCATATGAGATCCTGCTAAATCGGAGTTCATTCGAGATGACGTAGAAATGCTGCGGATGTGCGTGTAGCATTTTCTGTAAGAAGGAAGCGGTGTAATGCGGTTTCCGGAAATGTAATGACAGTCGTGCTTGCCCGCAATTTACCAACCGGCAGCAGGAGCAGCGGTCTCAGTGGTGGTGGCAGCAGTCTCGGCAGCCCAGTCAGCACCCGTAGCGTTGTCTTGCCAGTTGGGATCAGCAGCAGTAGCACCAGTGATACCTGGAGCACCAGTGCCTGGCTCATTACCCCAGTCAGCGTTGTCAGTGAAACCTCGGTCAACAGCACCTGGACCAGCCTCATCAGCACCTGGCTTCTGCTCCTCGTCTTTGTTGTCATCCTGCTCAGGATCTCGGTAGAAGTACAAGTCGACCACGACATCCCAAGCGACTTCTCGATCAGCAAGCGTGCCTCGCAGTCTAAGAACTTCTCTTGCCAACATCCACCAGACCAGACCAATGCTGTGTCGGGCTTTGTTGTTGGTTGGAATAGCCACATCGACGAACTCTGTTGGTGAGTCGGTGTCGCAGAGAGCAATGACTGGAATGTTGACATATGAGGCCTCCTTGATAGCTTGAGCGTCTGTTCGTGGATCGGTAACGACGATGAGTCGTGGTTCTCGGAAGGATCGAGTGATATAGTTGGTGAAGTTACCTGGGGTGAATCGACCAGCAATGGCGACAGCACCAGTGTGTGCAGCGAACTTGAGGACAGCTCGTTGACCATATGGTCGTGCTGAAATCACGCAGACATCGGCTGGGTTGTCGACTGCTGCAATAATTCGAGCTGCAAGAACGATCTTCTCCCTGCGCGGCAATATTAGCTCTAGTTTTGCGCAATCTCTGCTGCTTGACGTACCATGTCTTGGAGATGTTAATGATGTTGATACCATCAGGTCTAGTCTTCCACAGATATGGTTCCATGTGAACCTGTAGGTTCTTTGAGCCCAGGTGGCATTGCGCCGCGAGCAGCTGCTCAATGTCCTGAGAAGTAGGGTTGAAAATAGCAGGGAGATTAGAAGGAGCTGCCATGATTGCGATGGTGTGGTTAACGACAGGCAGGTGAGAAGCAATCGTGGTAAGCTGTTTTCGATACAAACTTCGGCGCAAGGTACGCGTGCAGATGCCAAGATTTCGTTTCTGTGTGGGCGGAAGGAAACGAAGCTAAGCATGTATTGAGACTAGCTTTCTCGGCAGAGCTTCTTTATCGGAACGCGTTGGTCTGCAACTCGAGTCGAATGCTCACGGATGTGAAGTATCGAAGATCTGAGCATCACTCGCGCCAGTCATTCATTTCATCACATAGTCAAAATGCCTCCCCGGTTGAGATCAAGCGCTTTGAGCATCAACGAGACGTTCAGCTTCGTATCACTTTTGCAAGCTCTACCAAGGCACCCTGAATCCTCCACGAAATGTACAGCATGCCTCTTTTCTACAAGCTCATCGTTAGGGATGAAAAGCAGGCGCAAAAAGAAGCCAAATCTTAAGATTGATCCTTATCGCTTGGAGCAAGCCCGTCAACGCAAAACAGCAAATCTTGAAAGGCGTTCCAAGCTGCAAGCACTACGAGAAGGATCTCTAGGTGACCCGGTTATCGGTGTGCAGACACCATTTCTGCAATCACTAGCAGCGACACAAGCTCTAGGCATGCCAGTCCGAGGTGCCCCTGAGTCTGAAGACGCAGTCCTCAATTATCAGCTTAACAACCAGAAAGAAGCAATGATCGCGCAGATAACAGAAAGCAAATGGCTTTCAGAACCTCTGAAAGAGCAGTACCCGGATCCAGAAGCCTACGAGCGCGCCATGGAGAAGCATCAGGAAGACCACAAACAAGCTGTGGCTGCCATCATGAGAATCACGAGCATGGGCAACAGTAACAGCGGCGATCGAACACGAATCAACATTCAGAAGTGTATAGAGACTTTTGGTCGACACAAGACTGATCGAGTTCTGCCTTCGAAGCCAGCGAGTCTCGGGCTGACGAAGAAACACGGTAATGAAGCTCCAACGATACAGCAACTACAACGAGAACGGCTTATGAAGGAGCTTGCTCAAGCGCGTCAGCGAGCTGGTCCAGATACTGGTAGCTCAGAAGTTCAGATTGCGATTTTGACTACAAGAATCAATGTACTTGCGCAGAACTTGAGACGAGGTGATAAGATCAACAAACGAAACTTGAGGTTGTTAGTGCACAGAAGGCAGAAGTTGTTGAAATACTTGAGACGGAAGGAAAGAGGTGGACCGAGATGGCAGAACATCGTTGAGCAACTGGGTATTAATGATGCGATGTGGAAGGGAGAGATCACGTTGCCTTGATCAAACCTGACTATTTATATTGACTGATGGAGATTGTATTTACAATGAGCTGTTTTGCGCCCGCGGACAGGGCTTGCCATGCAGAAAATTAGGGTGAGAGAAAAGTCGGGAAGAAAAGTGTTCACACATGATGCGTGTTAGCCCAGATTGCCCTGGAGGGTCCAAGGGGTGCTTTAGCAGCATGCAACGTCGAACTCGTATCTGGCAACGGACGTTTCCTTGTGCTGTTCCACTGAACACTAAGCTCTAGAACCCCAGGAAACCATCAAAGCACGAGCTTCTTCAGTTGTTGACTTACCTATGTGCGAAGCCTCATTTTGAGGTCAGTCTAGACTTGAACATTGTTTTGAAAACTTGGAGTCTTAACTAACGTCCTCATTGAAAGTCAGAAAACTTCCTGCCGCGGGCATTATCAATTATGAACACATCATTTACTTTCAACGAATGCCAGTGGACATTGATTCGCGGGAAAGTGTTTACTTTCATTTCTGGAATAAACTTTGGCAAACAACCCCAATGTCCACATTTATTTAAATTCATTTTGATGGGTGGCATTCTGGAGGTTCATCATAACGGTCTCGCGAAGTTGATCGCCCAGTTACGACCGACCCCGGCTACGACAAATCCCCAGCTACGACCAAACCCCAGCTACCACCAACCCTCATTTACGACCAAACCCCCCTGGCCGTTACGGGCACTCAAAACAAGGCTTCCGTACCCATTCCATTAGCCTTGACACAGAGCCGTGAACTTCAGCCATTCGAAACTTTGAAAAGAAGATAAGCAAGCTTCCCCTGGCCTTGCTCCACAACTTCAAGGTGTAACAGATGCCTTTCAACCAAGCACGGCAACTTGCGAGTTTCCAACGTTCTGCAGCAACGGAATAGATGTCCATGACTGCATGTCCACTTTGATAATGGGACAGGGTGTCACGCCACGAAGTTGAGCCGCAGCGTTCTGTCAATCACCACTTACCAGATTGGTCAGACTGTTTTGCCTGAGGCACGAATCTCGCTAAAGTCGCCCGCCTTGGGCATCACAAGCTGCCGCACTCATGGTACGACTCCCTTATGTCGTCGTTGCCCTTCCTAGCCACTGTTGTCGATACACCTGAGATCATGGCCAATTCTAGAAATCATATGGGTGCCCTCGTTATCAGGCTGATGGGACTTGGCAAAGTCTTGGCATTTTTCCCTCTACTTCCTTTCCTTTCTTCTTCGACATCGTCTCAATCGAAATTGGATCTATCTGACACTGTAACAAACCAGTGGGTGATTGTTCACGAAGATACGCTTTTCACGAGGGTTTCGTGTGGAATTCCGGCCCTTTTCAACGGTAAAACTAACTGATCTGCAAGCAGTGAGCACAACTCAGCACGCTCGTGTTATGGCAATCCAAGCACAGGAGGAAAAGCCGAGTATGACGAGAAACTCAACATCTGATTTGCTTCGCTAATTGTAAGCAGTACCCGGCATGGTCGATTCGTTCAATGATGCAGAGATAACAGCAATTCTGCTCAAGTGCACAGGCAAAGGCCAGGTGAAGGACAAGGTAGAGAATAAGCAACTTGGGATCAAGGTTAGATTTTCCGACCTATTTCGCCAAAAATTGACGCATTGATCTAGACGCTGGAGTCGATATGCTTCAAGTTTGACCATCCAGCAGATGCCATTCGTAAGAAGCTAGGCGACTGAACCTCGGCGAGGATTCAATCTGGGGCTACATAACGGTTGGTACAAACACGCACGTTTTTGTTCTACTAACATCGTTTTCAGCATGTTTTGAAAGACCATCAAGCACTTCTGCAAAACCCGGATCTTCTTAAAGTGCTACGTGAGAGACAAGCACCTGGTCATTCAGCCTGTGATGACCAAAGCACCTGGCAATATGATCAGGAAGCTGGCAGCGAGGATGTGCTTGAGCATGTGGTTCAGGATGAGCTTCGAAATCAACATACCAATCCCCACGATCATAACATACTAGACTCTCAGCCCATTAGCTCACCCGGGACTTGCATCACGCCGTTCAAACTTGAGGCTAAGGCCGTGGAGGCTACCCCATCTGCTCAGCAAAGCCCGTATGTTCACGGTAAGCCAGATGTCAAGCACTCAACAACCTTGTTTTCTCCAAAACCAGCAACCATCACACCTTTCTACGACACTACGCCTGAACCTAACGCACCTAAGTATACGCAGCAATGCGCCTCAGCTCCACGGATTGCAGCACTTCCAGAGAATAGCGATAATGGTGACAATAGAGCTCCACCTTCTCAGCATGATTGTACATATTCTACGTCACGAAAACGAACATTCGACTCTACTCATGACAGATTTCCCAAAGGGTGCTGGAAGTGTGGGGAAGAAGGACATAAGCAAGCCTTCTGTCCAGAAAATGGTAGGCAGGTCGGTTCGTGGGCAAAGCGTAGCAGGACTAGCAGCGATCACTACCACGGAGGAGGTAAACGACGATAGGCGGAAATAATCGCGTTCGTCAAATCCCTAGACTTTCAAGGCATAGCCTGTTCCCGTTGCACAAAGAACGCAAAATCCTAGACAATACAAAGCGACTGCGAATCACCGGTCCTCGAATGGCTATGTGGTACGACAGGATTTGCTATGGAGATTACATCTAGGATATAGGTGGTTCTATTCTGTGAAAAGCAATACACATAGCTGCAATATTGGCGGATCTCTTTCCGAAGTCGCAAGCTAGTGACACTTTATTGCTACCAGCAACACTTTCAATTTCACGACTTTGCTAAGAAGTGGCTTCTTTTGTGGTGTGCAGATAAGAAATTCTCGGTCACAGATTGCGATACGTAGAAATCGAGGGGAACATTGTAGATTGATGCTACCTCGTAACCACAGAAGACCTCCTCATTGAAGACTGCTACCAAATAAAGCCACAATCTACAGGAATTTATCAAGTAAAGGGGTATGGCAAAAGCTATGATTGCGTGAATCAAGCTCGATTTCTCGACCCCTACCATGCGCGCTGAAACGTGATCGGCACGTCTCACGCATGACATATTATTTTCATTGAGTATCTCAAGCGCCTACAAGACACGATCTCGCGTTTCTCATGTTAATCGGACACGTGGTGTCAGCTCTCAATTTTCAACGTTACAGGAAGGACTACTAGAGTAGTTCGACCTAGCCCTCGTCGAAATTTATCGGTTTCCTTTTCGACGCACCTGTTATGTCTAGAGAGCGCTACTTTTTCGGTCCGATCTACTGCCTCTCTTTCCGCGAAGCTCTTTTTCAGTTTCGTGGCCCCACAACTTACTAGTAGCACCAACATGTACTCTCATGCATGACTGACAAGGGCAGCAGCACAACGCACCACTCCAGCTAGCTGCGCTTGAGGAAACGTGGCAGAAAGCTTTGGACGACTATCAAGTCATTGCCATGCATTCTCTATTCGGAGATGAGGGTCGAAACTCAAACCATAGCGAGACGAGCGTGTTGGTGCAAGAGGATCGCGCGGGCTCGGTCTGTTTGAATCTTAGCGTTTGTGAAGTTCCTCTAACATTTACACATACGGCGCCAATCTCTGTTCTTCTAGAAGGAAGTGTACGGATAGTAGCTATAAAATTTTAGCAAACAAATCAGCACAGGCAGTTACAGATCTACTCTGATCACGTTCCAGCAGACGAAGCCCGTCGTTCACCATGTTCATCCGCACATTCGATCTTACGACATGTAGTCAGAGGCTATCACATCGAAGGAATAGCTAGGCAGGAGCTACACGTTACTACTTGCATTCGCACCATGACTGATCATTACAAGTGACAAAGTTCTACATCACCTCTTTCACTTCATATCCCACGTCACATTATTAGCCTATATGATATACGCCCGAACCACCAGATTGTCACTACCGACTTGTCCCACTTGCTCGCTGCCTTGCTAACACCTCAATCTTTCCCTTCGTGCCCTCCTCTCCAACGCACATACACAATGCAGATCTCAACTACGATCGTCTTTGCGCTCCTGCTGGCCTTGTTGGCCAACTCAAATCCTATACCACATCTGCCATTCGCACACGATAATCTGACAGAGCTATGGCCACCGCATCTTAAGCAGTCATTTGGCGCCGCTGTTGTCTACATCGGCAACATGCCTACGGAATGGAATACCTCACAAGTCATTCGACTCGCAACGCCATCAATGAGCAATGCAATGGAGTCAGCAATCAAGAAAGGTGGTGGAGGAGGACGTGGTGGAGGTTCACGTGGAGGCGGCGGCTGTCCCGGCTGCTCCAGGAATGCAGCAGGACGCTTAGAACCACCATACGTACTTGCAGCCGGAGCTGTATCGAGAACGCTTCGGACAGCTGCCCAAGTGCGTTGGCCACGAGCATAGTGCTGGGATAGTAATCAGTGTCGGGAGGTATAGGTCGCGGTATCGTACCCATCTGAGGTCGCTGTCGGTCTCGTACAGCATATTGCTGTCGCTATACTGCTGTGATACAGTTCTTGGCATGCCTAATTCTAATCTAAAGAGGTATAGCTTATCGATAACGCTTATTCAGCTCTTTATACTAACCCTATATAGTTTAGGCCCCAGTAAGCTAATCTTCTTTTAATTATATCAGGCAAAGGTAAAGTTTATATACGTGGGTATCAGTCTATGTATACTCAGATTTTGTGGTATATATACAGGTATCACGATACCGTGCTCCCATCACTGATAGTAATGAGCCATAGGAAGGGAGAACACGTATAAGCGTCGATAGGGATGCGAAACCGTAACGACAAATTTGAGCCATGAGCGTTGCTTAAGCCCGATGTAAAATATACATCATGGTATTGGTACGTGGAATATGATGCTATAAAATGCAGATTTGACCTTCTCGTTCTACTTTGCACAACCTCAGCTCGTAGACGTGTGAACATCCCATGGCTGTTTCCAATCTATCGATGAGTGTCTGAGTTGCAGCTCGAAAAGTCAATCAAGCTCGAAGTCGGCATAGGTGTGTTCGGCAAGCACATTGGCACGTCTTCACCCAGTATTGGAGTCATCCCAGACGTGCCGCTCCCATCGTCAAACACCTTGCTGTACTCGGCTTCGATTCGTTGGTAGAAGCTTTCATAAATATCGTCCTCTTTCATTGCATCCCTGACAATGTCAACAATACCTCCCATAAGAGCAAGCAGGGTAGGCGCTTTGGTTTTCCATGATACGAATCTGGCAACCGCCGAGCCATCGAGCCGTGCAGCTGCTGTGCTTCCGTAGACGGTCTGCATCTGTTTCCCATCAAGCATGTTCTTGTACCATGCCAGGCCAGTGCCTCGATCATACAATATTGTCGATGCTACTGAATAAGGAGTAACGACATCCAGCTCTTGCTGCTCGAAGACTGCGACTGATGGAATACCCGCGTTATTGATCTCTTGATACTCAAGTGTTGCATTAGCAGTCATTACGCCTGACGACGGAGATGTGCCATTCACTGCTGAGGCAAACATGCCCGGAACTCCCATAAGCATAGAATCGCAGGTGCGAATGCGTTCTGCGTTCTTGAAGACTCGATCGATTATAGGAACGTCACGATATGGTAGATACAAGAGCTTGATATGCTCGTTGCCACCGAAAAATAGACCTTGCTGAGTAGTGATGGGCCTGACATGTCGACCGATGATTGGATCGCCGTTGTAGTTGACCGTACCATATTGATGATTGGCCTCGTTGACAATATTTCCAGTATAGTTGACCGCCAGTAGTTGTGGACGCTTCACGTCCCAGATTGCATCAGCAATATTCGAAATCTCATCGGTGCCACCTGGGACTTTGCTCAACGAGAAGTACAACATCCAGCTCATCAGCTCGCCCTCGAAGGGGTCATTATTAAGGCAGCGAGCTTCTGCACAAGCATATTGCTGAGCACCTTCACTAACGGTAGAGTTTTCCCTTAAAACCGAAGTTGCACAAACCTCACCAGGGTTTTGTCCTTGCAGGAAAATTGTCTTGAGATTATTACGTGCATAGATGAACCATTCAGTCCAATTGCCACCAAGCTGCTGGAAAGTGGGTCTCTCACTTCGCTCGAGTACACTGATCAATGCATAGATAGCCCAGAGAAGTTGTCTGTAGCAATTGTTAGCTCATTCTCGCACTCCTGCCTGACAGACCTACCCATTGTCTGCTGCAGATACCTGGGCGTGAGAATCGTAAGCAGGTTGAATAGCGGTTAGGTTCGCTTCAAAGGTCGGTAGCAGACCGCCGAAACCTGGATGAGATACGTTGAATGCTAGATACGTCTTCAGCTTGGTTGTCAGAATGGCTGCAGCGACGTCCGGCGCATCGATTGGATTTGTCCGATATACGAAAGTAGATGCTGGCACACTGCCATTGATGGCCAGAGTCAAAAGCATAATTTGCAGCGCCTGAATCACTTAGCATGAGCACGAGCACGAGCCATATTGTGGACACATACCTCATCGACAGGGTCGCCTCTGGTATGAGACAAGTATCTGGTTGCAGGTAGACCGGTCTGATATCCAAGGGCCGTGTAACCAATACTCATACCAGAGGAGTCACGGTAGCCGACACCATCAGCATGGAAGCCACCGTCCCAATAGAAGATGTCCGCCTCGAACGCAGTTGAGTCGTGCATGATTTGATCGTGAGTAAATGTCGGAGAGCTTATGCATGTCAGATAACGTACGCCGCACAATAAGCTGAAAGTACTTACAATCGACACGTTCCATGTTGCGGTGCTAGTTGTCGAACAAGCAGACCACTCGACACGGCGAGCAGGCCCGTCATTGCGGACAGGACGACTTGGGATTTCATATCGACAAGGCCTGGATTCCTGATATCTCCGGTTTAATTGATTGTGGATGATGCTTCGGCAGTGAGGAGAATTGCACTCAGTAGTCCTCATTTCGCTAAGTATGGAAATGGCAGGTGCTGAGGACGCGCGTCAGACGTGCACCTACCTCGAATTCAGCTATCGACAAACTGACTTCAGGTATAGCGAATGCATCCTGAGGTCTTCCGCTTTGTCCAATGTGGCATCATCTGGTAACAGTGAAGATACATGCAGCCGTTCCTAACTCGGCCCAGCCGAATATTGTACAAAGCAGGCTGATCGTGATTCTCATGCTCACACGACCTGAGTCGCAACTGTGCCGACTGGTCGTTCTACATATTCCATAACGCCATCTACCACACTCTTCCGTGCACCCTCACTACTTGGGTTCTTTCCACTCAGATATTGCAACCACACCAAGCGACTGATCCTTTCGTCCTCGATCTGCCCAAACTTCGTCCTGTTACCTTTCGGATCTTCATACCAAGCGCTAAGTCGTCCTTTTACATCTCTGGTTAACAACAAAACCTCTCCTTTAGGCAACTGTTTCCGTGGAGAAGCATTAAATAATGCTTTGAAGTCATTCATGCTGGCTCCAAACGACTCGTCCGAGAAGGATTGATCGTTCTTATGTGCTGCGAAATGCTGAGTCTTGGCAGTAAGTTGTCTCAAGAAGCCATCTTTCAGGTGCGCAAAATCCGTATTTCTCGTTGGCACTATGCGGAACACTGACCGGATGGCCCCATCCTTGAGCACAGCATTCCAGATCTCTTCGCTCTCGTCTGCGCTGAGGAGCGCTGTCTTCAACTTGTCTTTCTCATTTCTCACCAACGTGGTGGCTACGGAATCTTGCGTTCTGATCAAGCGTTCTTGCAAGGTATCAATGTCTGAAAGCGCGACATAGAGACCAACAACATAAACCTGGATGCCCAAGAAGCTCACCGTGCGTATGCCTAGTCCGACTAAACAGTATTCCTGCTCCCCTTGCTCTGCGGCTGCTTTATTGCCAGCGTCAATCTCGCTCAGAAACAAGCTCTTCGGAAAGGTAGGCACGCTGCTGGTGCCGGTTTCCACAGTCTCATTCTCTCTTTTCTCCATGCCTTGTTCGATTAAACCTCGAGGTATTGGCGGCGCATCGTTCTTGATGGTTTGTCTGGGCCAGAAATAGACGATGCCGAACATTGCGATTGTAGTTACAATGATACCAGCTGTAGCTCTTCGATTTTTCTGTCTGAGCTTTTTGAGCTCGAGTTTGTCGTACCGGACTTCATCTTGTCTGGGCTGAAACTTCCTTCGCAAATCTTCAGCTGATCCAACTGGCATCACATTTGATGGGACATTTCGAGCAGCAGCTGCGCTGGAGACGAAGCTCCGGCTAATGGTTCGCAAAGCTGTTTTCCGACTACATGAGCATACGTGACGCCCGAACAGAGTTCCTAAAGGCGATTGATTCATATTTGCAGTATACCTGGACCTGTATTCTTTAGAACCATATTACTTACAATGATTGCTGGAGTATTGCACTTGTTGACTATGACCGCATTGACTTGTCATCTTTCTTGTGGCAACTTAGCCGAAACGCGTCTCCTCCAACTTATCGTTCATCAAGCGAAAACATGCAATTCAGTATTAATTTCATCACGCTACCTAGGTATCTATTGTGAATGCTTAAGCTAACAAGACCTCCATTCATACGAAACCTCAGGTTCCATATGCTCCACATACACATTCCGAGAATGTATCATTCATGCCTTCGTCTTAACTTTCAACCAGAACGTTCTTAACATCTGCCGTGCAAGCTCGACAAGCCTGAGCACGATAATCTCATTTTGTTCTCGCCGTCATTGGCAGCAATGCTCCAGGCTTGATATCTACTATTTATTTACGACCTCAGTCATGCATGCGATTCAGCAACGTGGATACCACAACGACGTCGCAAGGGGCACATCATCGCATTGTATCTCGGCATCTCCTTTGAAAGAACTCCAGGTAGCAGGCAAGCACACCAGCAACAGGCCATTGAGCTTGCAACCGACAACATGCAGTGCAAAGGCACGTCAATTACAAGTACACTCTGCAATGTAGTGGTATAGTTGCATCTTCTACCTGAGTACACCGCTCCAGATAAGTATATCGATTTTTGATTCCCTACCGCTCCTCTCTCAAGTCGGGTGCTTCTGCGTATTCATTGCTGGCCAAACTTTCTATTATTACGTCTTGCGTTCAGCATAATGCACAAGCTCTCGGACGAGCTTAAATCGGTATCCAGCAATGACTTTGTGCGTTACTTTCCATTATCAGCAATTCAAGCATTCCTTTGTTTGTCGACCGCGTGCGGATCGTCTCTGCGCAAAACATCATGCTCTCGATCACTTTCTCAACAAAGCATGGAGATCCGTTATGCATGACTCATGGAGGAACAGTTTTCCACGCAAGGCTGCATAGCAGGCCTCTTTTTGCTGCAGATCAAGGCTCAAACATGGTTACCACCAGAAGTGGTAAGCGCACGGCAGACAATGCTCTTGTCCAAGGAGGCGTTAGGGCAGCCAAGAGAGCGAAGACATCCACCACTAACAGAAACAACAAGCGCAAGTCAGAAGCAGCAGCAGAGCAAGCTCGCCCCGCTCTGGATGGTCTACCTAATGAAATTCTTGCAAAAATATGGTCACGAGATTTATGGCTTGATGGTGAGGGTAGGCTCCTGATCGATCAAGTACGAAAATTTCGACTCATCTGCAAACGTCTTGAGCCTTCTGCGAGAGCACTGCTATTTGAGCGCTTCTATCTCTATCCACATTTCTTCAGCCTCCGGAAGCTCAAAAGCATATCCGAAAATATATCCTTAGCAAGGTGCGTGAAGTTGCTGATCTACGACACACAGACAGGACCACGATCTGCCATTTCTGCTTGAGATACATATTCGTGAACTTCTTCATGGCTACAACTTCCCCAATGTTGGCCTGGTCAATGCAGATGCGATTCGCTGTTACATTCCGCATTTCATGGAAATTCATAAAGATATGCTTAAACCAGCCAATCACGCACATCGATTGCTCGAGAATGCTATGCTGGAAGACGCTTTTTGTAAGTTGACGAGCTTGCGCCATTTGGACGTGCGGGAGATGCCAAGATGGGCTTTCAAGTATTCGTTGCAGCCCAGGCAGCAGCGGCTACCAGCGTTCTGGGAGAATTTGGTCAATCAGCATTTCCTCCCTGGTCCTTCACTTGCCCAGACATTACATCATTGGAGGGAGTCTGCTTACAGAAGAGGCCAGCTACTCAACGTACATTTCACTTGGAATGTTCTGAAAGCGACACGAAAGCTTTCCCACCCACTTAGCACGTTCTTTGTTGATATTGCCGACTTCGAAAATTGGCTTGATGGCCCTATTGATGAGAATTCATTGGTGCTGTTCGAGCCTGTTTTGAGGAACATCGAACATTTGACATTATCCCGTAGTTTGTACGAACCCATTCGACATATCTCAGCCCTGCGTGCACTTCAAGCTCTACTAAAGTACGCACAGGGTGTCAAGTTTCTCGAACTGCAGTTCCAATGGTCTGGATCGGCTATAGAGATCAGCGCTGATTTTCACGATTCGGCTAATAATGTCGGATCCATACGTTCTCCAGGGCATTCGATCTTTGTAGCAGATTACACCATCGACGCAGTTATCGATCATGATCATTTACCATCAAATCAGCTCTTCTTTGGTGTTGGTACCGATGAAACTCAGACGATGCATTATGATCATGAGCCGCGGCTGAGCTGGAGCAACAAGTTACGCGAGCTAAGGCTCATACAACTCCGCTGCACATCGGATGAGCTTCAGAATGTGCTCCGTCACTGCTCTAATACTTTATACTACCTGGAACTTCGCACGATGGTTCTACTTTCTGCTGAAAGACATCGAGACCGTGCATGCATGGTCCAGCTCTTGAGGTTTTTCTCTGAGAAATTGTCGCTGAAGGGGTTCATTTCCGGTGGAGTATGGACTAATGGCGGTATGCAGCACTGGGATATTGATGGAGAACAAACGCTTGTCTCTGCGCCTGGTTGTCTACGTTCCAAGGTTCATAAATTTGTCGTTGGTGGTGGAGAATGTCCGCTCGACCACGTTGCGATACGGCCAAAATGGTACGATTTGGGCAAGGAGGACAAAAGACGTCGACCTCCGCGACAGTATCACTTTCCTAAATATTCAGGCGACGCATCATGGAGGATGAGTTATTATTACCAAGAGAGAGCTCTCGATAGGACAGAATCAGACGATGACACGGAATCTGACTCGTCTGATTCGGAAGATGATGACAGTCAGGACGATGACGACGATGGCTATACCGACGAGATATCGGATGGACAGTCTCCCGAGCCCGGTAACGACGTTGACAATTAACCCAGTGATGACACAGATTCAGGAAGACTGAATAATGCAGCGAATGACAGAGATGGCGATGTTAGTTCTGACGATGACGATTCCGGCGGTAGAGGTTAGTATGCTGATAAGGAAGAAAGTAACGACAACAACAGTAGCCAGATCCGTTCGAATTCAGGTTACACAAATGATGTGTCTGGAATCAGTGCAGGTGCAAACACGAATACTGCCATTAGTCACTCCGAGTACGCAGATCGTGCACAGCGAAGAGAAAGCACGAAACCGAGTTGTTCTAGATATACAGATGCTGCACCACGCAGCCAGGATGCCGATGGTGTGGATGCGGATCCAAATCTGACAGCACCGAGCACGGAATCACGAACTCAACCTTCTACGGATACACAGGTAGATGAAGCAAGCGATGGAAGTTACACCTGGCCGGAATTGTCAGAAGGCTCAGAGGACAAGGATCCTGAGGCTTTCGAAGCTCGACCCCAAAACGAAAAGGCGGCATCGGAGGAATGGAAGCAATAGTATGAAGAACGATACTGGAAAGCACGACGAGAAGGAGAGGAAGCAGCAGGAGCTCATGATCAAAAGTGGCAACAGAGACGGGAGGAAGCTCAAGCAAAACGAGACAGAAAACAGCAGGAGTGGGATAATGGTTCACGGGAACGAGAGAAGCCTAGACAGGAGAAAAGACAAACGCGGGAGGATGCTGCGAGGAAACGAGAGAAGACTAGACAGGGGAAACGAAAAGCTTGGAAGACTTTTTCGAACATGCTAATGCCGAGGGCCGGAAGTATTACAACAGACAGCGCACCAAAACGAATTATCATCACAAAGACTGGTACAGGGTCTTGGGTGTGGAAAGAACAGCAAATACTAAGGAGATCAAGCGAGCTTACCAAAAAACAAGCGATGGAGCTGCACCCAGTCAAGACTCGTGGCGATAAGGAGAAGGAAGAGTTGACGAAGGCTTGTGTGAATGCAAAGGAGATTTTGCCAACTCCTACGAAGAGGCGATTTTCTTGATGATTTACTCAAAAGAGACAACAAGGAGTAGTGACAACTTAGACACGTATACAGTTATGTGTGTATTCTCGACAAATGCAATGTGTAGACATGTATGGAAAAAGTCATCTGGTGAATGAGTAGTATATGTGCTGATGTGCTGGAATATGTTTCTTGACGACCAAGGTATGGGATGGTTTGGATGAAAGGGCTTCTTTATCCGCAAATGTGAGCTTGAAAGCTTGTCAGCTGAGTGCCTAAGTATCACTACTGCACCGCCTAAAATTCAGCGTGAGGACGGAATGACCCAGAACAGCGCCTATCTCTAAGGGCGACTTCAGTCGAGATCGAAGCCACTAACTATAAGAGGCTTAGCTCTTCCACGTGCTTTCACCTCTAACAACACTACTCGTACATTGCTCTCGTGCTGGAAGAAGCGATAGGCATTTAGCAACGCGATAAGCTTAGAGTAACTCAAATTTATCCACAATCATGCTTCATGTGCTGCCACCAGTGGTCTTGTGAGACATCATTAACCTGATCACAGAATCTTGGATATGAGTGACTGCCAAAACATTCCGAGCAAATGCCATATGAGGATTACAGCAAAAGCCAACGGGCCAATTATCGACACGAACAGTCATACTTTACATACAGCTGGGAAAGCCACGAATCGCGTCTGCAGCTCGGTGAGAAGACTTGTCGTGCTGCAATTGTCAATCCTATCCCAGCTTGCGCTAAAGAGTAGTGGATCCACATCTACTCATGCACTCATTTCTCTTCCTTGCTCCATGAGCAGAAAGCTCGACTACATAAGGACTTGCGGCTTCAACTTTTCTCTCCTTCCTCCTTCCTCATGTCTTAACTTCAACTTCATATAGTTGCTGTTTGAACACTCTTCATGACACTCGATTCTCAGCTCGCACCTTCTGCCTGTAATGAGATGGCACATCACATGGTAGGTCCACCTAATGCTCAGTATTAGTGGTCAGGCTTTTGCCGTCGACTCAGCACGCTGTATCGGTGACGCTGAATGATGTTGGACCGACCCCGACGCCAGCCATACCACATACGTCGGTCCCCTCACGTCAACTATGCTACCAGACATTTGCTTGAACTTTTTGCCCATCATCGGCAATCTTGTCTTCGACAAACACCTCGACGAGCACATGCCATTCCATTTTTGAGATCCATTCTACTCCAACATCCCCAAGATGACTTTTCACGTCGAAAACCGCGCAAACGTCCATTTTACATTGGCCATTCCAACTCCTCTTTCAAATTGGGGACCACTTCAGAGGCATACCAGCCACTGCATTTCAGAATTTGCGCAACGTCCATTTTACATTGGCTGCTCAAGGTTTTCATCCAGACTGATGAGGAGTCTGCTGCTGAACGTCCATTTTACATTGGCTGCATCTGCTGGTGATTGAGTTTGGGCAACGAAGTTGATCGAAAGGTGAGCTGAGCTGAGGTGGGAAGTTTGGCGAAAAGTTGGGCTACATATGCGTGGCTCTGCCCTCTGCGTCTGTTCCTCTTTTCTTTCTTCTTCATACTTCTCGCGACTCAAAATTGCATACCCAGAAGTTATTAGCTGATCAGGCGAAATTCCAACTGAATCTTAAACTTGCTATCCGAAGACAAGATGTGCATCAAGACGCTCCTCTCTTTCTTCCGTGGTCTGTCACCTCGGTCTTCCGAGCGTGAACGGGTACAGGCCACACCTGTACTAATAAACAAGGAGCTCGACTCCAATCGGTGGTGCATGGCTGATTGCGCCACAGCAATTCAGCTATGCAGCGAGCGACAGCACTACGGTGTTGTCGTGAGGACGGTGTCGGAGGCTGCCGAAGGTCGGCAGTACGTCTTCGTGTGAGAGCATGTTGACGGATGAGCCTGAAGGATCTATTCTTCCTGGTATCATTACTATTCTTATCCCACAGAGACTGTTTACCGGGTGAGTACTACCAATCCAGCTCTTCAGCTCATCACTGACTTTTGTACAGGCTCTTACTCTTTTTTGGAAACCTCAAGTGTTCCTGGCGACTGGCTTGCTTCCAGGACCAGGGCACTTTATCTTTTTCAATTGCCAGTTGTGCTTTATGCCAGCTACAATGGAAGGAGAGTCTCCAAAGAGGTAGAATTCGTAGTCTCGAGGTCTTGGTAAGTGAGCTTCGATCACAATTCGAACACTGATTCTGTCACAGGACAATGCTTGTGATGGTCGATCGCTTTCGAGCATTTGGCCATACTTTGTACATAGCTTTGTCTAGATAGCACAATCAATCATATTCTTGTAGCACTATCTCTTTCTTCTGCCTTGAATGCTGTGCGTGAGGTTCGTTGTCGCCGTCTGCAGGTGGTTGTCCAGGGCATCTAGAGCTGTGACCTCATATTGCACCTGCCTCTGACAGAGGCTGCGGCATACCAATACACACAGCACAATCGAAGCACTCTGTCTACACAACCAGATTGAGCGGCACAACCATGTAGGTGTAACTACGTGGGCTCAGCGCCGTCAATGCACGAAAGCAGGCATAGAGATATGTACCTGGCGAGTTCCTGCCTACACAAAAGCAACAAAGCCTGATTGACAGCATCTAGCAGCTTGCCACGACGTTCTTGTTTGCCTGGATCTTAAGATTGTGCTCGTTCATGGCAACATATACTCAGCTAACAGATCATCGCAAGAAGCACTTCTTGTTGCTGACCAAGCTCTCGTCGAATGATCGCTACCTCCACCACCTTCCTGAGTTCTTCAACCATGCAAGACACTATTCTTGATCACAGAAGGAGATCCCGAAAGACGGCGAGATCTATGTATTGCAAGAGCTAGGATTGATGTCCAAGAGCATAATGATGCTTGGGTTTCCGGAAAGCCGATCCTGTACACGATCCTCAATTCACAAAGAACGCAGCAAGGTCATTCGTATATTCATTACACCTCGTACGGATGCCAATTGATCGTTCGGACTTGCAAACAGAGCTGTTGAGTCGTGGGTAAGAGGCCTTGCAACGATTTAGCACTTCTCCCGGAAGACTGTCAGCCTAGAATCTATGGCACAGTCAGCCACAAGAGCCGATAACGGTCGCAGGAAGTGCTGAGTATTAGGAGGTAGCCCCGGATCAAAAGTCTATCTTGGTTATAGCTTCTGCGTTATCAGTCCTCATGAATGTGTTGAAGGCGAGCTTAGGCAATATGCACCACGTCCATCCACCACGATCTGAGGGAGCTGTGACCAGTACAGAGAGAGGCAGGATTGCCATGCGAGTAAGCAAGATATATTGAGTCAATACTATTGACGATTTGTCGCGCTCTGTGCAGTTCAAGTTTTTCTGAAGTCGTCATGAGGTCGTCCTGTAATGCCTCCAGTTCTATCGAGCTCACAGCATGAACCAGCTTATCTTGGGCAAAGGCATTGCCAATTTTCAGAAAGAACATCCTTGCTGTCTGCGGCTGAAGCCTGATTGAGGGGGAGAAGCCATGGAGATCCGCAGAAACATCGCTTGAGCTCGGAATCAGCTATACTGACAAGGACACCTTCTCTTTGAACATGTTGCAGGATCTGGCAATAGCATGGGTCCATCATTTACCTGAATTTGCTGGCGAACGATCTCAGCATCCTTGACTTGCATCTCAAGTTTTGAAACATGACGGTCCACAAACACATTCGTGAGAAGACCAATAGCACAATCCCTATTCTTCGCTGATATAACATGCGTTCACCGGACTTGACCTCTCTGATTCGTAAAGTCTGCGATGCGGCGGTCGTAGCCAACCACCTCATCGGCAATCTATGCCAGGATCTTCTCACCATTAGCTATGCATTCGCCAATTCTGCCAAGACTCGTCAGGTCGCCATCACACGACGCTCAACCGGAGACAGGAGCAGGTTTTGGCCACTGCTGCGACAGACTCGGCACGATCGATGCGAGACGTGCATGGCAAATTTGAATGGCAGAACATCTTTCATGTATCCCGCACGTACATACAAGGTCAAAGAATTGGTGCTGATGAAGGTCACAGCGAGAAGGACTTGGCTTGGACCTACCTATAGCAGGAACAGGGGCATTTAGGTTGTGGATAAGCTTTATCTCCAGCTGAATGAGGCAACTCCAAGCTTACAGAAGTGCTTGGTCACGGAAGTTGAGAGCTTGGTATCTTGATCGTCCTGAACTGCATGCTTAACAGTAAGGAAGTGAGCCAGCCTTGACGTATTGAGAGATGATTGATATTACAATGACAGGCTCTACGATTGGTAATGCTGACAACGTGGTCTATGCCAGCAGGTGTTTGGTAGCGAACAGCTTCCAGTACAAAGACCGACAGCTAAAGTTTGAGACCACCTTAAAGCTGTGAAAATGGATGGATGTAGGCATAAAGGCGTGATGTCAACATTGTACTGCTGCCATCAAATCCTACGTACGAATCTGCAGATGGTTTGTACATACCATGCACTACATATTTCAAGTCGTTTGCTAGAATCGTCTGCAATGTGTATCAACTATGCATTCAGTTGACATTCAGTGACGGCATAGATTGTGAAGCATATGTATATCTCTGCTGTGCATGCATAGTAAATACTGAATGCTGTGCCTTGGAGAGTTTGTTAGGCACCAAGTGAGAAGCCGATAAGTCGACATGATTCACCGATTAGCTAAGAAATTGGTTACACAAAGCTGAAAATCTTAGGATAAAGCAACACTTTAGCGTACAACTATCTTGAATCAATCCATGTTTTTAGCTAGGTAGTAGCGTAGAGTTGTCTGACCAGCACATCTCCTCGAAAAAATGCTCATGAAATATCGTATCGTCACCGATCTCTCCATCTTCATGAACCAGTGTAGCAGATTAATACTGTCTTCAACAAACATAACATCACATTGCCGTCACTGCACAATAATAACATCTACCACGACGCGGAAATGTAGGTTAGATGAATGGACAGACTGAATGAGAGCAGTACACAGAATAGAGCACAGCAAAAATTGAAACATGATAAAAGGTATGGAGCAAATATGCTGATTATCACGGTAGCATTATTGTATGTTGTACATTTGTGTTTGAGCTTCATATTGCTTCATACTCATGACCGCTGGGTCATTGTTCCGATAATATCGTTGTTTAGTTTGGTCCTGATATGTGTTAGCTCGAGGTAACATCTGTCTGAACGAAGGTACTAACCACCAGCAACTCGGGATCGACCGTCATCTGGACCGCCAAGACCTTCCTCATCACCTGGTTCTTGGTATGTGCCGGCGGACTTGGCAGCACCTCGAGTTCGACCTTCAATGATGTTGGACTGATCAATTGCATCCTTCTCGTCTCGCTGGAGTTGAGCATCAGAGTCAGCAGTAGCTGAGTCTTCATAGCCGCCAGCCTCTACTCTAGCATTGTCGCTCTGAACTGGGATTGTACTCTGACCAGTTCGGCTTTGGTAGTCATTGTCGATGGAGTCTGTCTGATTTGGACGCTCGGTACCTGTGGCACTGCTATCCTGGTATTCGTCGTTGGCAGACATATTCGATGCTTGTGTTCTGGTGATTGTGAAGATTGAGAATATGATGTTTGTTTATCAAACTTCAGAAGTGATGTGTGAAAGTGGTCAGGTTATGTATGCACTCCTCGTCTCTCGCTGCTGATTGACGTCAGTACAGGACAAAGCAAACACTGTCTAAGGACGTGTCATTCGTCATTCTGGCACGTCGAAATTGTCCCTTAGCTAATCTACCTGAGGTCATCTCACCATGACTTCAGAAGTGGTTCTTCCCTTCATGAATGGACCATTCCGATCCAACTTGAGCACAAGCTTCATCGCCAGCTGCATGGCAGATCGAACACTATCTGAGCAGCTTGACTCCGTCGCTGTGCTTCGTCCAAACATCTTAAGAACCAGTATCTGCATTCCGGCATGCCACGCGGATCAGGTGCTCCATCGTAGCTCAACGGAGGCGAGATCTGCCCTGACAGATCCGGCTAAGCCTATCGCAGTAAGCGGACTGTGCTTCCACAAATCAACGCATCATCAGAAATCAAAAAGATCAGAGAACAATCTCAAGCGGCTGGAAACATAGGTACTGCATGCACTTTAACGTGTCGCGGTCGTGACGTGTAGACTATCGGTAGCCAACTCCGATCCACACACACACTTCTCGAGCTCCAGAAAAGGTTCTGTACTGTCAAGCCACTACAAGGGTACCTGCATCACAGCTGGAGTCATAAATCGATTGAACAGAGATGAAACGAAACATGAAATACCACCAAGATAAGCGACGATTTGCCTTATTCGCTTAAGTTGCATTTCGGAACGAGCTGTCGAAAGGAAAAATGGTGACGAAGTCGAATTGAGCTGAGCTCGACGTCGTCACGTGTTTACGTGTCACGCGTATAGACAATGCTCTCGTTGGATCAGTGGTCTCATCATGCGATGAGTCCAGTTAACGTTTCGATAATATTTTAGCTACGGCGTAGCGATTTATTTGCACAACGAGCAATTGTTGTTGAATGTTGACGCCATAGCTGTGACGATGGCTTGATATCGACGCTGGGAAGCCACACACAAAGGGCTGACCAGCATGCTTTTCGAATGAGCACATAAAAATGCTTATACGAGCTGCGAAGAACAGAACTTAGTTCGCGATCTCTGTGTGCATTGCCTACTGTCGTGCTATTGCTGCATCTTCTGACTGAACTGCGCAGACCCTCCGTGCTGACTCTGACCAGGATCTAATGGCTTCTCTCCTTCTTTCAGGACTTCTTTCCTTTTCTGTTCAGCAGGCTTGTTTGGATCTCTCTTCGTAGGATCAGTGCCTTCTTCATCGCTGCCTAGCTCACCAGCACTCTGATTCTCCTTCGAGATCGGGTTTGCTACGCTGCTACCGGACTCCTGTGGTGCACGTTCCGCGGACCGAGCTGACTTGACACTGCCTTCCTGAGGACTGTCTGATGGCTTTGGCGACGGTGTGCCCAGATTTTGAGATGCATTTGGCTGGTCGCCTTTTGTGGTTGTGGCATATGCTCGTGGTATAATGGCTACATCGTGTCAGGCTTAAAACTCACATGCTTCAAATAGCGCTGGCTCCGCCACCACCTACCTGAATTGTATCTGACTGGTCGGTGCAAGACAGAAATCGAGCTCCGGCTCGTTCTTGCGAAAAGAGTTCTGATCATTGTGCTGGATGACATTATGCTTTTCTCGTATTGCTTGTGCTGCCAACAGAATATCGATTGGTTTCCAGCTTGAATGAATTTCCAATTTGAGGTCTTAGTCCAAGATACAAAGCTCTGACCCGAAGCTCGATGTGAGCTACGATGCCATCATGTTTCGCCAGTATGATGTCACGTGTGTAATTTTGGCTGCAGGGAAGGCATATCCGTTCCTTCCTGCGAATGATACAGCTCGATGAGATACAGCATGAGTAGAGAAGTATCGGTGGCACAATTGCCTGCGCAAGCGACTACGCTACACCTCTGTCACGTTCACCATCGACTTCGGGCACGATTTAAATAATCAACCCCGGGATTACAACTTGCTAGACATCTTTCGAGCATCATGTGCGACAAGCTCATAAATAGATGCTTGAGTGACTTATGGTTTCATCCTGATCGTTCGCTCAACAGCTTCTAGCCAAGACTCTGGTATCAGTAGACGCTGTAAAGCAGTCAATTTAGTTCGTGAAATACTAGCACTTTCTAGGCCAGCTGCTCAATGAATAGTACCGATCTCGCTCTGCGCCTGGAAATGGAGCCGCTGCTCCGTTCGTCCAGAACGTGTTCATGAAGCATCCAATATAATGGAAGCAATCTATGAAGCACTGCTAACACTGCCCTAGTCGTACCATATTTCGTCTCGAACAACTCTCATCGAATCTCACCACAATCACTCATTTCCTACAAGATGGGCGGCTCGCTTGAAGCTTTCAAACTTTTCACGGCATCCGAGAAGCGACGGCAGGAGCGGGCAGAGCAGCTACAAGCACAAGCGCAGACAGAAAAGAAAAATGGCACAAACATAGCGATTGTGGAAAAAGATGCACCTATCGGCAAAGTTGAAGCAGTGTCCGGCCTTGCTAAGGACGAGCTGGGATCGAGTGCAGCTGTACAGGCATGAAATCACGCACTATTCATGCTGTTCTGTATTGTCGAGACGTCCTGAAGCGAATTGCGTTACGCCCGATATTGATCCAAGATGCGAAGCCGAAAATCAAGAGATGTACTCAACGAGACGATCAGCTTCTAATGCTGGAGCGCTTTCCAGCGTCCAGCTTCAGATTTACGGTACTAAATGAGCGCCAATTCGCAATCTACACCTTGAATTTTCTGGCAGAGAAATAGAATAACCCAATGCTCGACGATACTCCCTCCTCATCGAAGATCTTTACCGCAATCGAATTGCCACCGAAGTCCTTACTCAAGAACCACGACGAACCAATTTGCCGTTGTCCACGTACGTACCTTTCATGAACGCTTTGATGTCGGGCTGAACATTATGCTTGCCATCATTGAGCCACTCCTGCCATTTTTCCAATGCTTTGTCAAACGCCTTTTCCAACCCGCTTTTATTTGCCTCGTCCATCGCACCCTTTATGATGGTCGCCACTTCGCCGACGGTTCTGAGCCATGCTGGGAAGTCGTCCTGGTAGAACCTATCAATTGAGTCAGCAGCGTGTCATCGCTGGTATAATGATCAGTTGCAAACACACGGGTACACGTATTCAAGCACTCCATCAGGCGCATGCCTCAGGTATGGTGCAAGTTCTATAGCAGAATCGTGGACAGAGCCTCCAATCGTCCATTTTTCTTTTCTGAAATGTATTCGTGGACCATGTTCTCCGCCTCGAAGATATGTCTCGCAGTCTCCATGAGCAAGAGACTCGGACAATTTGAAAGGATGAATATAGTCCGAGCTTGGATTAGACAAATCAGGTGGGGTACTTTCAGTAACAATCTTGAACTCCTGTTCAGCAAGACAATAGTCCAGGTCGAGGGTCGACCACCGCATTTCACCTGTGAGTTGTCTGAAGCATTGAGCCCTCAAGTAGTGCCTATGCTCCAAACTGTAAGTTTGTGGTACCATTGGAGTGCCCGGTTCTTTGCTGGGTGGATTAATTCCAATGCCGATATCTTCACTGGGCGGAATTGCTGGAACGCCTGGATTTTTGCTTGGCGGATTGATCCCTATCATCCTGTCACGAACGCTGGTTACAACACTCGATCGATCAGAAGTTGTGACTCTGAGCCTTTCAAGTTATTGAATTGAGCTAGGTATGAGTTATGCAGAGCTGATACGTGTTTGTTTGGCACGAGACGAACGACACTGACAGAGTTCTATAAAATAGTCAACAGTTACCCTTCTAGACTCTTCTGTTGCATCTGCATTATTTGCTTGGTCTGTGGGCGGAACTTCAGCTGATGCAAGTATGGTCTGTAGCTTGATCTTAGCTTAAAGCAAAATCACATATTTCCAGCCAGTCAAAGGACAATAGAATGAGTGATCTTTTCACATCAGCTATATCACGGTCCTCTACAACCACTAATTCCCGCCCACATTGTATCTTCAAAGCTTTCAGGTAACGACTCCTGTTACTGGACGATATGACAACCAACGTGTTGAGGATTTTGAGATGTGAAGTATGCTAAGTTTACCAATGGGTATGTGGGGTGATATCGTGGTATGCACTCGTGATCGAGCTCAGCTATCAGCCAGACGTATATGATACACAGCAAAGGACGATTCACACTTCATTCCGAGGACTACCGAGATGAGTCTGGATCGTCCTGAGCGGATGGAAGCCTGCTCAAGTTTGATCGATGAAGACTTAGGTTGTGGCTGCGAAGCTTGCCAAGACGACTTTCTCACGGATTGCAAAACCTGCTGCTTTGACTTGCACAAGACCTCCATTAGCGTTCTCGTAGCCACAAGAGCAAGATGAAGATCACACAGATCTCTTGCAAAAAATCAGAGCGAGCTATCATCGAAAATACAAGTAGAGCTCACGGACGCGTCAAACTCTTGACCTGGTTGGCGTTCATGCACACGTGTCGTAGTCCTGCGCTGACCCAAGCCCCGAGCTAAGCCTCTTATGGTCAATGCTTCGCTTAGCCACCGACCTCGTCGGCTTCACCTCCATTCGACCTTTGCTCTAGCCAAGCTGGAATCGTGGCTGCCTGTTTCGGCATCATATCGTGACTATATCAAAACCACGAAGGCAAGTTACAGGTATCACATCATGACCTTGTGCTGCTATCATGTACTACATTGATGCTACCGACAGGCTATATTTAATGTCGTTATCGTGAAAATGGAGAAACGTGAACCACCATCATATACTGCCAGACTCGATGGAGCTGGTACAAGCAACACATCCGAGAAGCAGGCTTCTTCCACGTCAATAACCTCAACGGACACCATTGCTGCTGCCAGTGCAAGCACAGTCACACCTACATCAGCATTCCAATCGAAGTTTGCATCGCTTTCGTTGCACCAAAATGACAAAATACGGTTGCTCGACTTCCCGAATGAGGCGGTAGAAGTCGTCAAGTCAGCGATCCGCACTGGCTGGCCATATGGTTTACAAGATCAACGCCACGTCCACGGCTCCACCGAGCTCAAGCTTAAAGGTCTGTTACCCATTGTACTATATCCGCCAAGAGCGGATGGCATTTAACATAGGCACCATGTACACCTACTGACAGCCTCAAGGCAACCCTTGGCTCGGTCTCGGCAGTGACTCGATGCATGCACGACGTCTGATGCGCCAGATCTTTCAGGAACTCTTCGATGCAGGTTGGACCTTGAGTTTGAGCACTGACGTCTCAAAGAACACCAGGGACAAAGACACTTTGATCTTCAGATATCAGACTCCTCCACCTGCACCCCGAGACTGGATCTGTGTTTCTTTCTCAAAGAAGGATAGACTAAGAGTAGTGGACGCACCAGTTGCCATGACACATGCCATACACGAGAATATCCGCGATCAGATACAAGAATTGGTCACTCATCCACTGCCTGGAATCGCAGAGTTCAAACTGCACGGTAACCCGTGGTCGAGCAGGTCCGGCGGAGATATCATGCAAGCACGACGGTTATTGCTTAGGCTGTTTGCCATACTTGAAAGTCATGGCTTCACAGTGTATGCGAGTATCGATCAGAAGGCTGATTTGGACAGTGAGAAGAGCGAGACTGACACCTGGCATTGTTGTCGGCCCAAAGATTGGCAGCAAGGAGCGCCGGTATATCATGCTTGAAAAATGTGGCTGTATAAGTCTCGGCCTCGGTCACTCGTGACTGCTGATTTTGGGGAAAGGATTCTCATGATTCCAAATTCAATGCGCATCATACACGAGACAAACAGCTCGAGTCCCTGCCCTCGGACTGGATTTTGTACTACATACAATACATTATCGCTGATTCTGGAAGGTTTCAACTGCACTTCACCTCATGCCGTCGCTACAGAACCACATCCAGTCCAGCTCCAACGCCCTTGTCGAGTACAAAATCCTTATCATTGCGACCGAGACAATCTTGGGCTGAATAGCTTGCAATTGGGATCTGAAGAGTTAGGAGGACATCAGATCACGTTGTCAGGGATAGTTTGCCTACAATGGTATGATGTACAGAATGTGTGACCTCTACATTCACTTCACAGCACTTTTCATATGTCTCAGCCGCTTACTAGTTCTCCGGCGAACAGATTGAGACGTTGTCATTGGTCTCGCATGTCGAACTGCAGGTTTATTGGAAGTCGTCGGTGTCTGATGCTGTGCTAATTCATTTCTGCTTGGTGTAGAAATTCCTTCATCCTGAAGCGATATATGTCGAGTTGGACTACCACGAAGAGCGGCCACGATGGACATGAGTTGGACGAGTTCGGCAAATGTCAAGTGAATGCTCTTCTCTTTACTAATGCTGGGATCCAGATGGTTGACAGCATGCTGAACAGCATCCGAGAACTGTAGAAAGACGTTTCCTAAGACATTCAAGCCTCCAGATGTGGTAGTGTTACCAAAGCTGTTGCCATGGTTAAGGAATGAGGGAGCATGTTGACCTGATACAACGTTCAAGGCGTTAGCTAGGTGGATGCTTTCAGGCAATACAAGAAGCTTTCCTTACCAGGTCTACCAGTCTGGGCATCACAACCAATTGGAGGCATGTAATCTCAAGCACATCAACGTACAATTTAATGCTATACATGCAAGGTACGATCGTTGTACCGACAACACAGAAACATCAAATCCCGGAGTGGTATAAGTAATGAATGTTGAGATGATCATTGAGACTATCTTGGCACGGGGAGTCCAGCTGCACGATATGAGCTCATACGTTCGAGTGCCTGATACGTGCGAGCCCTGGTCGATTTGACGCATATGCATGCAGCGCTGGCGCAGATTCTTTGAATGGACCAATGAAGAGCTTAGCTAGGTCGTTAAACGGATCTTTCGAAATCAGGCCTGAGGAGCCTAAGCCACCTCTCGGTTCTGTGGTGGGAAGGCGGGGATTCCTCTACGTTCATTGGCTAGGTACTTGGTCGGGGGCTGGCCATTTGGTTAGTACGGTGGATGCGATCCACTCAGATTCCTCATACATATTTGACGAATTTGTTAGCAAAACGTCTGTGGGTCGCATCCACCGTACTAACCAAATGGCCAGCCCCCGACCCAGTAGTTTTTTCTGACTTCTTCTCCCTTCATCATCCACCACGTTAGCGATTTCAGGTTGCACTGTTCCTAAACGCCCCACTTCTGTCGGGCTCAGGATCGCCACAGCTACTACTAGCCCACCATCGCCCTGTTCACTCTCTTGGTCACCACCTTATAGCGATTTGTGAACGTCAGACAGACACACTAGTACGCATCACGATTGCTCCGCAGATGTGCATCAAGCTGATGTTCGATGCATACTTTCTGGGGTAAAGCATACACAAGAACATTCGATATATCGTGCTGCATTTCAGTAACCTACCTCATCTTGATCGTTGCAACAATTCTATTGTGCGTCACTGGGGGCCTCCCGTCTACGCTCGTTCTTCGAATGATCCTTGACACCTTGAGACATCATAAGCGTTACGAAGGTGAGAAACCACAGGCGGTCTTTGACATACGATGAACAGACTCTTCATACAGCACATGTGACTTCCAAAATTATGTAGTTCACGTTGTGTGAACCTAGCACCTAAAGTCTGTTCGAAACCCAGGTAGTGACGAGTGTATATGCTCGTTGCGACGCTCCTATATAAACCACCTCATAAATCATAAAACCTCATCATGCATCATATCAAACCCAGCATGTTCCGACGCCATTCCAGTATCCATGCTAAGCCCGTTTGGTTCTCCCATTCCTATACCACTATCAACTTGCCTATCCACCAACCCCAAAAGAATCCCTATCACCCGTAACAAGGCCATGAACAATCTTCGTACAAGCGTGACAATCCACGGTCCCAGAAACTCCATCCGACACCATCGTAAAAGCATAGTAGGCAACACGAACGGAAATTCTGGCTCAGGCAGATCTGGCCAGGTATATGAGCTCGCATACAGAGGATGCGCAAAGAGCTCTGCAAAAAGGTTTTCGAGAATGTACCAAGAAAGGAAGAGCAGAACACACCAGCCTAGTGGTGTAGGTTTTGGTAAGCGAGAGTCCCTTTGTGCGCGGAAGAGCATCGGGATTGGTAGTCGTACAGTCAGCAGTGCGAAAGGGAGTGATGTCGAGGCCTTATCTGTAGTCGAAGTAGTCGCGACCATTGGTGTCTCCGTAGCGATCTGATGCTCAAGATTGGATATACCTTGTCGTGCATCATGGATGTGGGTGCGCAAGCGGTCAAGTTTTGTGCCTAATCTGTCCAAGACCTCTGTGTCGGTTTGTGGCAGCTGTGATCTTATGGTCATGTCCGTTTCTTCTTGATCGAGGACGTTTTCGAGTGACTGAATTGTGGTATTGCCCAGGAACAAAGAGTCATCTGCTTGATCTTGCACTCGTTTGTCTCTGGCCTCATTGAGGATGTTACGCGCAATGGTCTCTTGTGCAAGACTTGCTGTCGCCTGACTTTGCGGTCCTCCAGCCAGAACTGTTCTGTCGCTGGCACTGTCCTTACCAATACCATTTAAAAGCTCTTCTGGGACTTCTCGGCTATCTTCAAGCAATGGCTCGAGTCTGCCATTTGTAGCGGGCGTATCTACCCAGCCACCAGCGCTGACATGAGGTGTTTGAGCATAACGTGACTTATTGTTGGCCTGCTTGACAGTCTTCACCGTATCTGGTAGTATCGTGTCCGTCCACGCACCTGTCACCTTGGGCGTAGCAGCCATTGTAGGCCCTGAAACGGTCCTATGAAGCATGTTTTCCTCTTCAGTATTGGGCGCGCGTGCTGGCGTCGCTCGATCACGAGACTGCCGATCACCCTGCACATCTCCATTGATGGTTTGTTCAGAAGATGTAGATGATCGTGGCGTGCTGCTTGATCTTGCGAGTCTCTGAAGAATGTCGTGTCCACTAGGAGATTCGGCTGGTTTGTTCTTAGCACTGCCGTTGGACAAGGTCCGATATATCTGTGCTGAGTTCGAAGGCGTCGTGTGGCCATTGCCGTCTTGAGCAGAATCAGCAGTCCCTACGTCCGAGATTGGCGACCTCGAACTCTGCCTCATCTTTTCTAAACTCTCTCGTGCCCTAAGTTGACTAAGTCTACTAGTTGTCACAGCTTGTTTTGCCAAACCTTGTATTTCACGGCTCTTTGCGAAGTCCTGTGCTGTGCCCTTAGCACGAACAGGCGGGCTATCTGAGACCTGGAACGACTGCCCGGTAAAGTCAAAGTCTAGTCTTCGGCTCTTCTCTGGCGACGTTTGCAAATCTTGAGTATCCGAGTATTGACTTTCGCTCCTCGCTCTCGAAATGGGTTGACTGACTTGTGATGTTCGTGCATGCCTCTGGGGTGCCCATATATCGGTCGATGCGTCACTAGCAGCATCAGAGCGCGCGCCAAGGTCTTCGACGGATCTGGTCGCAGGAGCGAAATGAGATCTTCTCGAGCTTAAAGTCCTCAAAGACTGCCTGAAAGCTCCATCAAGCATGTTCGAGTTTGAAATTTGTGGTGATTCACTTTGAGCTTTCCAAGATGCCTCATCTTCGTCGTGGCTTTCGAGCTGGCCGTTTGTGCGTTCAGGGAAACCATGGTTCTTTGCAAAGTAAGGTTCTCGATGCAGTCGGGGGTTTGTGGGAAGAGCATCTTTCCGCAATTGGTTATCTTTCTCTGATCGGGACTGTATGTCGTGGAAACGAGGATCGACCACGATAGCATCATCCGACAGCGTACGATGATGCAATGCTGGGAATTGGTCGTCACTGGCGAGCTTTATGCGCTTAGCCTTGCCAAAAGCTGTCAAACGTGGTGGTAGGATTCGAGGAGCGTCGGAAACAGCTTCGGCGACAGCTTCAGGCTCTAAGAGTACGTTCTGAGCTTTGGAGAATGCTATTGGGCGCCTGCCAGCCCACACTTTGTCCAGCGCGCGTTGGTCTTCGAGTTTCGACTCGAAATGTGGAGTCATCACCAGTCTGAGTCCCGGATCAGTGAATTGATCTACGAAGCTCATCCCACTACGGTGTGACCTCTGCTCCATAGGATCCGAGACGATCGAGGCTGAGGTCAGGTCGTCGTTGGCCGGCTTCAGTGATCCAGGTCTGTCATTCGTGGGTGTTCTGACCAGTGTCCGAGAGAGCTGGCGCAAAGATTCCACCGACGTTGATTTTGCTGCGATATGCCCATTCCTGCGTACGAGCTCTCGGCTTTGTTGAATAGGACTTTCTGGATCAGATATTTCGCCTTCGGTTGCTGCAAGATCCTCTTCCTGCGTGATCCTGCTGTAAGTCTCGGTCAATGCAGGTGGAGGACTTGATACAGCATGTCCATCTGGACTACCTATCGCAGAACTAAATGAACCTTCCCTCGACCTTAATGGTGTAGCTGGTTTTTCACTTCTGATTGGACTCGTACCGCACGCAAGTGGTTTGGAGTATACTCGTCTGACTTCTATACCTGGCGATCCTGGTAGCTCCGACCGCGTCTGTCGATGTTGTGGCCTTTGCTGTACACGCGCAGTGCCAACTGGTTTTGGCCTGGGCAACGAGCTCTTCAGCGTAGGTACTGGAGAAGCACTCAAGGACGAATGCGACGTGTTGTCTATAAAACTGTCTGTGAAGAACTCTCTATGATCGGGCGTTTTTGTGAGTGAAGGTACATAGCTCGGTCGGAGGCGATGTGATGGTGCGATTGAAGGCGCTGGCGACGAGCTCACTGGTAAGTTCTCCTTATTCCGTTCCGATCTGGACGAAGCATGTCTGTACAAATCGCGTCCACGCGTAGCCATGTTGGTACACACTTCGGTTTGGTCGCAGCGCCGAAAGTGGATCTGATCATCCTTGTCGCATGGATCTACACAGTCGATCTTCACTCATAGTGATAAGTGTCGAGTACGAAATGCGGTATTCCGAGTAATACTATCTTCCACAGCACCTGGTTTCTGTTTATGCGACTTCCCGTCACTATGCGCCGTACGGCTAAAAAGACGTCAGGCCGCTAGGCCTAAAGGTTAGCGTGAAACAACCATTCATTTTGGGTAAGTGCAATCGAGAATCATGATGTCTGCGATTATCATATCTACAACTTCTTTGCCTGCGCTCGCCGCTCGAATTCCAGTCGCTCCTTTATTGTGATGATAACGCTCCTTCCAAACTGGCAGCTTTGATATCGCCCATTCACCGGATTGCGCAGATGTCACCACGAAGGTTTCCTCCGTGACATGCGAACAGCTTACCATTGTTATGCAAGACGCAATCTAGCATTACCGTTGGCGATCCTACGTCCAAGATGCATCACGCCCAGTTCTACCAGGCAATCCTGGTTTGTGAAGACGGGTTCACTGAGTTTACCTGCACCACCACAAGCTGCGAGCTTCAGTCATGCTTCATGGAAGCGAGCAAAGGAGAGCCCCAATCCCTTACCACATTCGGCTGATCGTCTGCCGCAAATCGTGGCCGGACTTGACAAATACTTGACTCCAGCGATGAGATACAATGAGGCTTCTATACCCTTCACAGAGGTTGCGTTCAATGCAGCCGATGTGCTAGCACTTCACCGCGATGCAGGCAGAGCAGGCACCGAACTCTGGGGATGGATGATCGACCATGGCAAGCGCAAAACTGTTGTCTTCATCCTCAAATCCTTGCTCGCGCACGTTGCCCACAGTTCTACTCAAGAAGCATCAGATCAGGTTCTGTCTAATTTGACATGGCTCCGAAATCCTTCGGGCTCAATCGACACATGCGCCGAGCTCTCAGAGTACAAATTACCAATCGGTTTGACAGGAATTAGCAGTCTTGAGTCCATACTTGACCAAGCTGAGTCGTTTGATTCCTCTCCTCAAATCATACGTCACGTTTGGCGTACACTCTTACGTTTCATCCAGCTTGCTGCAAAAGTACCGGAAGGCGAAACTTCTGAGCACATGTCCGTCGTTTTATTGACGATTGGCACTTTGCATCAATATGGCCTCATTCCCGACCGAGCCTACTCCTACAAGCCTGCCCCGTGGTCTTCCTACCTCAAACGACCACCGATATTGCATGTTGTGTCTTCCAGAATCTTGACCAGTCTTTCAGACGCAGCTTGGCGTGACCAACAAGACGACGCTATAGCCGAGGCGACAAAATCAGGCATGAGCCTAAAAGAGCTTGGCGAGTCAGTTCCTGGAGGTCGCTTTCGTCTGAGAGTGAGGCCTCTGCCCGTGGAGATCTGGCTGGAATTCATTCTGTGGTGCTCATTAGAGCTTGGGGAACCTAGAGCGGTTGCCGACACCATTCTCAATCTTAATGAAGAAGATTCAGAACCCTGGTTCGCCGTCAGATGGTGCTCCCCTGTGTCTTCGGACAGCAACAACGACATGGTTGACTGGGATGGTCTCAAGCTTCGGTACGGAGGTTCTGTTGGTCTCATCGAAGGCTATAGCCGGGAAAAGCCCTTTGTCGATGTGCCTCGAAGGACAGTGAGCGTAGAACTTGTTCTAGCCACAATAGATCAGGCACTTGCAAAACTATCTCTTCGCCACAAAACGACCAAGCATCAGAGACGGACCATATTGAGACCATTTGTCCACGATATTCAAAGGCTGGTCGCATTCCTTGAGCCGCATGATTTATCCGCATCGTACTTCGATTATTTGGCACATCGCACGGCAGATGCTTTACTCCCTGCAGCTCAAACAGAGCCCCTCTTCTTGCAAAGCTGCTTGTCAGGCGTTGCACAGCTGAGGAGCCTTCAGAAACAAGACACGATGGCCATCGTAAGCCAAGATCTTCAGCTCTACAGTGTCCAGGAAAACACCGTCTTGCAAAATGCCATCCAGCATCAAGTCCTCGAGGCACTCATGCAACAAGGCATCTTGCATAGTGCCTTGACTGTCTTCAACGACATTCAAGAAGTCGTCGATCGCAACAAGCTTAGATCAATTGCTGGATTCCTACAAGAGACACAACGCCCAAGCAGGCAGTCGTTCTTTATCAGTAGAGCGTCTCAACATCGCCTTGAGTATGTGGACTCCCATGGTCAGCTTCCATACCACAAATTGGCTGGCTTCTTGGATCTTGTCACCTCTGCCAAGTTACCAGGACTTGGCGAGTGGCTCCTGTACTCTGATGATTTGGATGGCCCGATGATACCATCTACTGCTTACAGTACGCCATCGCTTATACCAGCGCTCGTTCGTTTCGCTTCATCCAATAACGATCACTTGTTGTTCAGTAGGGTTGTCATTGCTTCTCGCCGAGCGGAGTTCAAGCCGACCATTCGGATGTATCGTGCTATCATCAACGCCGACATTATCTTCAGTCGATTTAGTACCGCTAAAGCACGATTGGATATTCTGAAACAGGTACAGGGTGGAGGGTACCCTATCAGCACCTTGGCATCACTTGCAGCCGTGATACTCCGATATGAGAACAACCAGCCACTACAAGACGTAAGAAAGCTTAAATCCGCTGAGAAATTCATGCATCAGCTGCTGTCAGGGCAATTTGATGCTGCCAGAGATGATTACAGTATCGCTCAACGTGGGCTGTTCAAGCAACAGGTTTCTCATATGCTCCGACTCTTTAACGCATGTGAAGGCAGTATACTCCGGACTCTTGCTCGACGACATGTACATCGCTTCGTTTCTGGAAACCAAGCGTGTCTGCCGCCGAGATCTTTCAACGTCTTCTTTTCTGCTTATGCTGATACGCATGGTTTATCGCAGTCGCTGGAACTCTACACCAAGTTCTGTGGCGAAACCGTGGACGATGTAAATTTTGACGATCACCTCGTTGACCAACAGATCGATTTCCCTACTACAGCAGACAGTATTTTGGAGGCACAAACTAAGTACAATGAAACAGAGCCTGCGAAGTCAGTTGTCCATGCAAGCCAGAACCTCGAAAGTGATGCAAGACTCCCTAGCGATTTGACCGATTCACCATTTTTCCGTACGCCGATCATTGTTCCCGCCTTCGAAGACGATGCAGTGGGAGCTCCCGAAGTTTCTCGAGATGATGTCTCGGAGATAGTCCTCGAGACGGCTGCCCCGAGAGCTTCCCAGGAATTGCCTGGAACCCCATCACCCTATCTAGAACCTATACACAGCGTGATTCCAACCCTTGAAACACTAAGGATTCTCACTCAAGCTTGGGTGCACGAACACTCTGGCGGGATTACGTCTGATTCATACTCAAAAACACAAAAACGACGCTTGAACCGTATCCGCCACTGGCTCGTTTGTGAATACGCCAAATTTGGTTTTGACCGCAGGTCCGTCGATTTGAGTAACGAGCTCGAGACAGTTGTGGCAGCCGACGAGCCGCCGATATTTATGGCTGGAGCCAGAGACAGCAAAGCATCAGCCGCTCGGCCAAGCCCGCAAATTGCCAGCCTGTGGCAACCTCAAATAATAGGCACAGATTTTCGCTCAGAAAGGGAAGCTCTGCGCAAGGAAAGATTCGCATTAAGAGGAGAAGGTGGATGACTCCAGAGGGCCGACCGAACAGCTCTAGCATGATCACCGACCTATTTTGAGTGAGGTTGGGATGATCCCGATGATTTCAGGAATCTTTGGGAAAATGTTGGCAAAAGCGTGAGGAAGCACTGACTTCATGCCGCAAAGACGCAAGACTTTTGAATCTGAAGCTGTCCCCGTGATTACCTAGGTAGGCTTCCGAGCACATTCGTCGTTGCGCAAACTTGTCATAACTCAATCAGTAATTGATTCGATCTAATCGCGTGAAACGATTCGAGAGCTCCCGCATATCTGTGTCGAACTAAATCTCGAAGATATCGGCCATTTGGACTTGTCTCGTAGTACTAACTAGTACGCGCACGAACAATTTGTCGGAACTTTGGCGAGTACTAACCAATGAATGCATGCCGCACCTATCTTGAGTACATAGGCATCATCACGGGCATCAGTCAGGCGGTTTGGTGCTTAGACGTTGGCGCTGGACAACCAAAGTCACTCCTGCCGTCAGCCATTCAAGCCGGAGTCCATGCTCCGTTGCTCTGCAAATTTTAGCATTTCCATCCAGACATCAGGTCGGCAAAAGAGCTTACGTCAACGATAGACTCGATTGATGCACGCTATCGTTCGAACGCTCTCTAGGTAGTCACGACAAATATGAAGAACGTCTCTAGTCGCGAGCCCATAGATAATCTACGAAGACGTCAATTCTAGCAACGACAACCAAAATTTTCGGTGCAATGACTGTCTACTTCTAAGGTTAGCATGCCGATTGATGAGTATGCACAAGCCGTTACTCATCACAGTGCAATGTCTAACGGCTCCAGCAACCACGAGGAGCAGGATGCCACCATAAAAGGCCGGGTACGCTTATTCGATCGGCTAGAGCATTTCACATGGGCATGGTTCTGCCTGCCCATGTCTACAGGAGGCATAGCACTTCTTCTTTCACCAGCAGTTCAGCCTCATACATTCACTGGTTTGCAGACAATCGGCAAAATTGTCTATATCATTGACCTTGTCATTTTTGTCCTGATCACTGCAGCGATAACGTACCGATTCATACGCTGGCCGAGCACTTTCATCGCGAGCCTGACTCATCCTACAGAATCGCTCTTCGCGGCAACGTCGCTTCTCAGCACAGCAAGTATTATAGCCTGCATAGCTCGCTATGGCATTCCCTCCGTTACCAACACAGCATGGCTGATTACAGCATATCGTGTCCTTTTCTGGATTTACGTTGCTGTAACATTCATCTGGGCCGTCTTCTCATACGCCCTCCTGTTCACTTCACCCGCTCTCAAAATACAGGATATGACTCCAGCATGGGACCTACCAATCTTCCCATTCATGTTGAGCGGTACCATCGCTTCGACCGGCGCAAGTCTCCAACCGCCCGATCAAGCCGTACCAATGATCGTCGCAGGTCTTACAGCACAAGGTCTTGGTTTCATAATCAGTATTCTGATGTACGCTTCATACATCAGACGTATGATCCAATACGGCTTCCCGGGCACGAATGCTTTACCCGCGATGTTCATTGCCGTGGGCCCACCGAGCTTCACATCCCTTGCACTTCTCGGTATGGCGAACTCATGGCCTACTCAATACATCAATTACTTCGGAAGCAATATCTATCCCAATGATGCTATCGGTCCTCCGCAACAAGAGTTGTTCACAATCCAGATTATGCGGGTCCTTGCGACGTGTACGAGTATCTTCATATGGAGCTTAGCAGCGTGGTTCTTCGCCATCGCGGTTGTCGCGAACGTGAGGATGGCACGGAGTATGCGTTTTCATCTCAATTGGTGGGCCTTTGTCTTCCCAAATACAGGCTTCACGATAGCGACGATCAGCATTGGAAAGGTTCTCGAGAGTCAAGGCGTACAATGGGTTGGTAGTATCATGAGTATTGGAATTGTGGCCCTGTGGTTCTACGTTGCAGCAAACCATGTCTGGGCTGTGTGGACAAGGAAGATACTCTGGGAGGGTCAGGACGAGGATGTGTACCGTGCACCAGTGCAAAGCAAGAAGGAGAAGGATCCTGGTAACGGGAATGATGTCGAGAAGCGGGACTGATGTGTTGTGATGATGAGAAACCGCCATAAAGCAACGTGAGTGCTCGAATCTCAAAGCAATCAGCTTCAGGGTGTTGGTTTGAAAACTCGCTATGAGGACATCAGCTAGCTTGGATGTACTTTGTATCTAGTGCCATGGCTTCGAGCTCGATTGCTGCCCTATGGTCTCCATCTGAAACCAGGGTGCTCCCAGTCCAGGTCCTCGACTTGTTGAGGGCCAAGTCCTGCTAGCTTAGCATCGACATCAATCTTCTCCCGTCTCTTATTGTCCCACTTCATGTAGACGCCTGCGACGATGGCAATCAACGTTGCGCATGTGCTCGTTGCCAAATTCAGACCATTGCCAATATGATAATTTGGTCCGTCGAAAGGCAAGAATGACCATGTCGAAATTAAACCACCAATATTGCCTAACATGACGTTTGCCCCAATACCTGCCGCTCGTGCGGTGTCGGAGACAAGGTTGGCCGATACCTGAGCATTGCAGAGCGAGCCAAACACAAAAGAGCCTGAAGCAATAAGGAAAGTGGCGCCGTATCTGGTCATAGGCTGATGTTCATCGGTTGCCAAAAACATGATATAGCCAATCATGATAAGTGGTGCACTGACAATCATGAAGATGTTTCGCTTATCCATACGCCATGACAAGAATGGGAGGAAGACGGAGAAAAATGCACCGACCACGTATGGAGGCACCGTGTGAAGTTGCTGCGAAACAACAGTGCTTTTCGGATAGATAGTTTTGACGATAGTTGGTGCAAAGAATGCTAGACCTTGAACGGTGACATTGTCGAGCAGGAAGATGCATGCTGTTAAGATAGTCAATGGCGAGAAAAGACCTCTGAAAGTCTTCTTCATGTCGATCCCGTCCAGAACCTTAGTCTGGCCAACACGTTCTGACTTGACGCGGGCTATTGCTAAGTCTTTTTCTTCTTGAGAAAGCCATCGTGCTGTTTCTGGTCGGTCGGTAAGGGTGAAAAACGCAAGGACGCTAACGCCGATCGTGATAATGCCTTCGACCAGGAAGATCATTCTCCATTTGTGGACGCCGGCAACATGATCCAGGGTAAGGATGCCCGAGGCAAGCAATCCACCAAAAGCGCCGGCTAAAGGTGCCATCGTGACATATAGAGCCAGCCTGAATGCCAATTCCGACCTTCGGTACCATCGTGAGAGGTAGTCTGTGAATGTCAGCTTGTCAGACTACAAGCGTTTGAAGCTCGTGCTTCATAAAGAGGTCTATCACGTGTTGGAAGATGACTTACATGCAATGCCAGGTAACAAGGGGGCTTCAAAGATGCCTAGAACGAACCGTACACCACATGCCTGGCTAAGTGTTCCAACGTATGCAGTGCCAAGTGACGCAATACCGAATCCCAATGAACTAGCTGGGATGAACCAACCTGGACCGACGTACTTGCAGAGCATATTGCCAGGAATTTCGAAGACGATGTAGCTGACGTAGAAAACAGATAGCAATTTGTTGTAGTCATAACCTGTCATGTGCAAGTCCTTTTCCAGTCCAGCGAGACGGGCGTTGCCAATATTTGCTCTATCGATGAAACAGAATAAATAAAGTAAAGCGACTCTGTATAGAAAATAAGTTTGAGGTCGATGGGTAATAGTAGAAGACCACTTACGTGGGCACAATATAGAGGTCAATTTTCATTCGCAGTTTCCGTTCTGCAACTGGATCGAAACGAACGAGTGAGTTGCCATACCTGATAGCCATTAGCTTCAAGCATACATACTTTCCCGAATGCTATGCCATACTGATCAGCAGCAAGATGTCCTCGAGCAGCTGCTTCGTGGGCCGTTTCCTCGTGGAGAATGCCTGCCTTCTCGTGAGTCGAAGAGTCGGACCCGGGCGAAGTGGCGTGCACGGCTTGCTTCTCAGCAGCATTGATGTCGGTCATGTTGATCAGGTGAGGAAGTCCAGATCAGCTGCGACAAGGAAATGATTTCGAGTGAGACTGAAGACATAGTCATAGAGCGCGAAAATATGACTGAATATCCGTCGGAAGAAGCACTCTAACGAGCCGCAGGGTAGGTGCACTTGCCGGTAAGCAAATAAGTACGAGGGTACGATAACATCATGATTGCTAGCCAAGTCCACTCGTTTCATTGTCCAGAAAACCACTTGGCATTCTAGCCTGACTCGTCAGTAAAGAGCCAATGATAGGTTCCCCGTATCATGGTGGTGGGGTGCATATCTGGGTATCTGCGGAGGAACTTTGCTCCCACTACTGGGGAAGAAGCTGGAGATTGTAAAGCACGGTCGAGTCTAGCTTGGTAAGGATTGGTTTAGCACATGGTCGCCTCATGGCTGCATTGCCAAGATCGGGCTAGTAAGGGCTGGGACTCGTCAAAATAGTTTGGCTAGAACGTGGCTACGGAATTTCGCTGTCAAAAGTGGGATACGGTCGTTCTTTCTCGGAGATGGCACGTCTGGAGATCGGATCTTTCGGGCGACAGCGGTTGAATCCTGGCAATAATAGTGGTTCGTTTGTGGGAGCCTGATCCGGGAAAGCGAAAGCGTACCTGTGCCAATCTTCTGTGCTTCAAGAACTCGCAGAGTTGAACGAGTCAAAGCTTTCTTGAATCCCATTGGGGAAAATAGTTGAAATGAATTAGAGCGAGGAATTGTGGAATTTTCAGGAGCAGAGCAATTCTAGAGCAATCCCGCTTTCATAGGTCGGCCTGCAAGCACGAAATTAGCTTTGACAGGTGGAGTGCTGTCAATGCCAAGCTGAAGCATCACTAATCCAACGTGCCTACTGAAATGCGAGGATAGCTATTCTCTACAATCTAACAGACGATAACTTAGCCCTTGCGCCTGTACACATTCGAAATCCTTCTGATGCGTCGTTTGATATCTGATGAAGCGGAACAGTTTAAAAAGGCGACTCATGTGCGTATTTGGCCGAAAGGACACGCCTGGGGTGTAGTAGGGTCCGGGAGCATTGCCGTACGACCAGAGAGAGCTCACCGTTGCCACAATTTTGCTCAGACATCCTTGCCTCATTGTGCACACTTGTAAATGTTTTGATACAATTGACAGGTTCCATTCACAAGCGGCAGACACATTATCCAATCAATGGAATTCACTGGCTTTACTTCCAGTTCGTACTCGCCTCGCTGACTGGTGATGAAGCCTGGGTCCCAACAAGTGGTAAAGCAGACATCGCAACAGAATTCGTCGTACTCAGGCAGTGAAATATGCTCCACTGATGCCTTCGAGCACGGCACTGATGTCTTGTTCATGTTCATGCAGGTGAGATTGCCAAAGTCATATGCGTTACCATCGAGCGGCGGTGCCAGCAAGCTCCAATCATCCAACATGGTATATTTTATAGCCATTACCGGCTTATACGATGGAACATAAGTGCCTTAAAAAGATCCACGAGTCGCAGGTTGGATTTCATAGGACGAACCGCTGGTGGTTAAAAGAAAGACATGAGTCAATACAACGCTCAGCAGAGTACCACCCGGCTTAGAGGCCAACGTGGATGGTGAGTCGGGCATGGTTGATATGACTATGATCAGGTCTTTGTCTATCGGTCCAGGTGTTCGTCAATTACAGTCCTTCCTATTTGGTGTGAGATTTATGCATCAAGTGGGAGATGTGTCGAGCTTACCTTATACCCTCCGCTTCAACCATGCCCGATTGACGACTCAATCTCTGACAACGACTGCGAAACAGGTGACTGCTCGCGCGAAATCGAATCAAACAATACCAATGCTGCCATATCGAATCACCTGTTCACAAAATGAGCCACAAAACAATCCCTGCACATTGGTGTTTGACACTCAAGTTGATGACTACACGAAGAGTAATGCTTCTGTTGGGACTGACGAAGTACCTGGCACTGGTGCTGACGTCTCAACGAACAAAATTAAAAGGGCAGGGATCGACGTTAGAACTGGTTTCGTTGAGCCTATATTCAAGAATGAGTCCGTATGCGCTAACAAGACTCAGTCTCCATTAACACAACACTGTCTTCCAGGAATAACCTGAGAGCAAACCTGAGTTCATTTCTGCTGTACACGATGGCAAGGTGATTCGCATCAATCCCCTTTGCTGTACTATTATCATAATCCACATGTCCAGCCACTGCGTTACAGTGATGGCCTGTGTGAACCGCAAATTGACTGGATGCAGCTTCCGTGTCACAATCAGAGCAGTACAGCACAAGTAAGGTTTATCTATATCATCTTTATTCCGTGTAATTCCCCTAAGGAGTCACACCTTCACCCACCACATCCTTCTTGACCTGAGCAATATCCTGAACATCAGCGTTGTCTCTGAACATCTTCTATTGCTTGCAGCCGTTGTGCAGAATCGAACTGGGCCAGGCGGGACAGACACCGTCCACCTGAGCTCGGCATCGAATCAGGTCCATGGACTGGGGTGGGTCTGCATATGTTAGCACAGCGTATCATGCCCTTGTCAGCGACTTACCAATTGTGAAGCCTCCATTCATGATGGTCCCTTGATTGAGACACTGGTTCCAGTCGATCTCACAGCAGTATCCGTCCCAGCTTGGAGGGAGGTAGGAGACTTTCGTCGAAGCACAACCTGCAGCTGCAGCACCTGCGTCTCGGTCGTAGCAATGCAGGGTGGACACGAGGTATTTCTGACCATCTGCGTTCAGGCCCAGAGTCATGTGCTGACCATTTGCACCATCGATGTCGAAGGCGACGTAACCACCCTCATCTTGTCGAAGCTTGAAAGTATCGGTTGCTGGCAGAGCGGAGACATGTGTTGAAAGGAAG
>JAKLMI010000043.1:0-85120 GCA_022813495.1 Pasadenomyces melaninifex | reverse complement strand
AACGTTGCAAACTCACCACAACATCGTGGTGAGCAACCACAGGACAACTGTTGACAAAACATCTCTCCAGTCCTCAATTGGTGCTCTGAACGCCGAATTGCTGATAGGCCAAGCAGGACAAACTCCATCTTTCAGGTGCTGACACTGAATGTTGACCATTGCTTGGGGAGGAGAAATTGTCTGCCCGCCATTCACTATATCGGATGTGTCGGTTCGGTCGTGCCAGCCAATCTGGCAGCAGTATTCGTCCTGGGGTAGAAATGGCTTTATATAGTCCACTACCGCTGAGCTACATTTGCTGATGTATTGGCTCGTGTCTTCGTTATAGCAGGTCAAAGTGGAGATGACGTGCTTTTGACCATCTATGGGCACACCGATGCTCAGATTAGCTCCGTCTGTGGTGGTAAAGAAAACGTTGAGTTTCTTGGGTACAGCGACATGTTCTTGAAACGTAGCATTGTCGGTCGAGACCATCTCTAGGACGGTGGCGGAGGAATCGACAGAACTGAAGCAGAGGAGGCTGGCAGCAATAATTCGTTTCAGATAGGTCTTCATGTTCAAGATTTGGTCTTCAGATGGTGGGAAACAGAGAGACAATCCTCTTGAGCTTACAGAGCTGAAATCGTCTTGCGAAGGTGACAACAATCAATATGTATAGCTTTACGTATCAGTGCCATTCGTACCTCAGCCTTGCTCGTGCACTCGCAGCACCACGACATAAAAGCAGGTGACCACATCACCTTATAAGGAATTTCACCATAGACGGCGTAAATCTCGTTTGTATTGCAACGTTGACACCATGTGACTCGACCATCAAAAGTCCCTGTAGTTAGGGCAGGGCTTCCTTACAACCGAGCCATACGTGTTTGCGGGCAATCTCGTATTTTGATTGCGCATGTTGTTGACTCTATCAACAACTTGCTGTACATCATTTGGCAGAACTTGCTCATCTTGTCGTGCGTACTCTGGAGGCGGAGAATGAGATGGCAGCTGGGTCAGACCAACCGAGTTGTGCTGTTTGTCGTTCAGGTCATCACCATATGGCCGATTCTCATCGTACTTGTGTCTCCATCTTCCTGCAATGTATGACTGACGTGAATGAATGAGCGACTTGCGGTACTTGCAGAGAACGACAAACACGGCGGCGAACAGAAGCACGCAGCCGAAGCTGACACCAACGGCGACTTGCCAAGCGCAATCTGATCCTGGTTGACAACCCCTGTGCTGGACCGTGGCAGACGTGGTCGATGCAGGTGCACCAGATGCAATGTTCGTTACTGTAGACTGAACAATTATCGTGGACGTTAGGGGCGGTGTTAGAGGAGATTTGGTGGTTATCGGCACTGGAAGTGTCTGCTCAGTGCTCATCGAAATGCTGGTAGCCATTGTTGGAAGGGTAGTCTGGGTCGTGCTTGTACTTCTCCCACCTGTTGAACTCGAACTCGTGCTTCCAAGAGCTTTGGAAGTGGTAGCAGGGTGTAAAGTGCTCTTCGTGGCAGGAGTATCCGTGGCTGGAAATGAACTACTGCTGAGCCTGGGAAACGAATCCTTTGCAGATGAAGACTCCTTCGTGGCTGTTGAAAGTACCACATCGATCGTCTCCGATGTTGTTGCGGCTCGTTCTTCCGCGGGATCTGTAGAGGTTTCGATCATTTTGGGCTAGGTATATGTCGAAGTCAAGGTACCGTCGAAGAATATGCTTGATTCTCTCACTATCAGGCTGTTCAGTGTCGATGGTTGGTATCTGCTGTTGCCTTGCTACAAAGATTGCGCTAAAGCAAAACGCTGACTTCCAGTAGAATTTTCGCTAGTGTTCAGATAGTTTTGTAGAGATCGATACTAGGGATATTGAGACTTTCTTGACCGCAGGATCGCGCTATGAGTGGATGAGTAATTGGCAAACACTTTTCGGCTCTATGCATGAGCTTCGTGACACATACCGTCAGCTGCAGAGCTGAAACAAGGCAGAAACGGATCTTTGCAATTGCTTTGATCCCCTGATCAGGCATGAAGATTTGAACGATAGAAAGTCAGAGAAAGTGATAATCAATTACACGTCATAGGCCAAACCTCATTGGTCTCTTGACCTTCACTCGCTCGAAGGAAGTCGCGACTCCATGCATCGCCTCTTGCTAACGTGCAGAAACTGCCCATTTTGTTTATTCACAATTAAGTGTACCCGCTTCGACACTAGCTGTAGTAAGCTTGATATGAGGATGTCTTGTTCGTCTCAGCCAGTGTGCTGAATCAATGTCGAGGGCTTTCCGCACAGAAAGGCTGTCTCTAGCAAGTCTATGACGCAGTATTTGTCTTCCATCATGAGCTTTAAACCCACACAACGCCGGAATCTCGTTACAAAATGTAGATTCGTTCGGATCCTGCTTGCATGTACAGCAGGCAGAACATACCCTTTACCAACGCTGCGTTGTCTCGATTGCCTCCACAGATAAGGGTCCGACGGCCAACTTCCAATGCTACATCAGTAGCTCATCGTGACATAGCTATGGGTAACGTCTGCTTCAGATGGCAACCCATTGAGGGGAACATGCGATCAACTATTGACGAACCTACGTACTGTACTAAGCAGCTGTCTGAACGAAGAGCTCAGCAGTGCCTCTGACTCGAACCAAGCACACACGTTGAAATTGAAGGACCAATTTGACCCTCTCCTTGCTATGCTTATTAGCTGAGCTATCCATCTAAAGTGTTGAGATCGAGCTTCGGGTCAAGAATACGGCTTTCACTGGCACCTCAGATTTCTCGGAACATATTGTGCCCAAAATCCAGCGATCCTGATCAATCGGAAAGGCTTAGGCTTAACGTCATACAACTTTTTACGAATTCGCATAATAAACTCCTGCGAATTCGTAAAAAGTTGTATGACGTTAAGCCTAAGGCCTTCCAGCACCTAAACGCTGGGGCTCCAGAGCCCAAGACTACCTCCCGAAAGGGTGCTAAATCGTCTAGCCACAGTGCCTATACAAGATTCTAGGATATAGAGAAGGTTTGCCGAGGGCTTCTTGCTGCGCAGTATTCTTGGGCTGTTCACGTACAGCGCAGTGTATTAGCAGATGTGAAGCTTGTTGAATACAAGCCTCGCAAACTGACGCCTTGCAATACCTACACTATACGGGGCAGCGTCTTTATTGCTGGTTCATTTGTCGTGGAACTGTGAATTCTAAGTGGGCGTAACAAGTTGTCGAACAGCTCAGAGCCCTGACAGAGAGTCCTCTTCCACCAATGCGGAACTTGAGATATTCATCCAAGCCTACAAAACCAGATATGCGCCCGCAAAGCATTGCTGACTCGAAAATCCAAACATTTTCGTGCCGCTGACTTCCATAATAAACGAGACGTCGAGGTCAAGGTTTTGCTGCATGTGAAGGACGAAAAGTTGCAATCTTCTCATTACCGCTATGATTTTGCGAGGACTGCGGCTGCCTCTATCCATAATCCATAGCTCGATACTTACACAGTGGTCTAAGAATACAACCAAGGGACAAGATCATGGTCATTCCGCCTCTAAGTCTAGGTGAGCAAGATATCTTCCCGTAGGAAGTGATTCTGGTAAGAGACTATGGAAAAAGATTTCGCTCAGTATAGCTGGCTCTCGTCGCGTGCACAACAATGGATACACCTTCATAAGTCCAGAATTAATCTATTTCGATATAGCTCCAAATACAGCAATAGTCTTTGTTACACCATCAGAGCTACGACGCCCTGCTAGTCAAATCTTGATAAGCGAATTATGAGATCTCTACTTTACTTCGCATATCCCGAAACTACATTCACTGTGGTACAGAAGTATGCGGATGTTCGAACCATACATCTGCTTATTGGGCTGGACATATCGTGCTCATCACCGCGATGCGGTACAGCCCATTCCGTTTGTCTGAACTATCTACCTTTAACGCAGATCACGTAAAAGTTCTAAGCTGCCATGTCAAATGTTGGTAGCCCTTACATACACGTCCGAAATCCACACAAATTGCGCGGAAGATGCAAAGATTGAGCACATTGTTCTTTACAACCATGCTTAATGCACACTTCTCCGTCCAAAACTGTCGTTGTCGTATAATGGTTGTACCAAGCCATGATTGTGAGTCGAGCAAATTTGCGCTGGCCCCGTGGTCGTGCTGCTCGCAGGCTCAACTATATATACCGTTGACACAGGGGACAAATGTTACGTGTCTTTCATCTGTTCATTATATGGTAAAATCGCTTCATGCATATTGTGTGAAGTCCACCGCCTATCACGCCAATATTGTCTTTGATTTACTCATCTTTCAGGCTTTCGGCTCACCAGGAGGTCTGAAAAGGCTCTTCAGTACGGAATTTGTGGTAGGTTTCCTGCAATATGTTATATCTATCGAAGAGCGACCATTGACCTGTCTGAGTAGTACGACCATCATGGCAGAGACTTTCTGTTTGATCGCGAGTATGATTTCAATGGCACTGGCTCCCATCTTTGTCACGAGTTCGGCTAAGGCCATCCATGACATGGCCATCGATCGTGATAGTATATTGGTACGACAGTGGATGGGTCGAGGCCGAATGGCGGGTGATCAACATGGGTTTGTCACAAGCGCTGGTTGGCCAACAAACGAAGACCGGCTCGGAGGTGATGCATTGTCGATTGCCTTCTGGAACGTGGACGGCCGAGTCATGGGCATGGATTACGCTAAGCATCGACGCGTCAATCCGGGCGAGTTCGCGGACACCAGAGTGCTGACGCATTCGAAGGAACGTCCAGCGTACATCATGGTTGCCCCGCAAGGCGACAATATGGTCTGTCACGCGGGGCTCGGTCTTACAGCTCCAGATGGCTTCAAAGGCATGATCTGGGGCGATGTAATAGCAGCCAGCGGAAAGGTCATGTTCTTTCAGTCCCCTGTCCAAGATAGGGGATGGTCCGGAATATCCGCTTTGTGTATGGATGGTCGGTCGTCGAAAGTCGAAGAGGGAAGAATACGAGCGGCTTCCAGAGTCCAGCATTGACTCCAGCATTGACAATGGAGGGCTTGACTTAATCACAAGCTTCTCTCTTCGGGTCGACGATTTTTTTGGTAGCGTGGTCAGGAAAGAGGTTGCTGAACAGCGGAGCGCACAACCGCAGTACGCCTATGGCCATCCAGCACGCTTCGCTGTGACCACGGAGAACTTGCCAGAATTTAACAGTGTGACTGTTTTCAAAGACAGAATCGTTCCGAAAAATCATGATGAAACTGACAAGGACCTGGCAAGCTTCTTGAGCATGACTGCTATAACATCAGAGGCTTTGAAGTCAAAGTTCGTCAAGCGTACGGAGTCTGGTAAGTTGCCGCATGACCCCCTGCCAAGTGTGACTGACATATCATAGGTCCTCCCCGGGCGGAAATCGAATTCAGAAACTGGGTCAACAGCACCTTAGTTAAGGGTGAAGCCTCTGCCGAACGTTTGTGCAGCTCGCCGAATTCGTATGGCCCAGATTGGTACTCGTATGGCAGTCATCATCTCTGTCATATGGCTACCAAGACGTTAATTCCAGGGTGTATGACCAGCTCCACAGACGTATGCTTTGATTTAGACAAGCATGAAATCCGGGAGAAGATTTGTCCGCCTGGCAGACGATGTATCCATGCCAGGGATACGGCACCGGTGGTTGCGTATAGCAATTTCGAGGATGAGCGCGATTCGAACTCGCGCAAATATTTGTGAAGAGGTGGTTATAGCCATGCTGATAGCTGCAACATCCGGTTCGCTGACTCGACCTGGCAGGAAAATTCTGCTTGCGAGGGTGTACTGGCTGGACTGATAGAGATCGTGGCTACGAAGACTGACAACTGATTGAGAAGCCTGGCGTGAGCAATTATTGGATATCATTAGTAGGCTCAAGAAACTTCTGCCTGTTTGAAGAGGGCACGAAAAAGCAGATCGAAGTAGGAAGAGGCTGAGGAGAGACCGCGGCAGCTGGAATTTCCAATGTGCCAGAAACGTGGTAGGGTAGGTATGGTGAAGGAAACATATTGTCTTGTCAATAAGCAGATGGCAGGCTTCGTGTTGAAATGAGTTTTCGAGGTCGCCCTTCCATTCGACAGCTGAGCATTTACACAGGTGTGAAATGACCTGTGCCCAATATGCTCTGTAGAAGTAAGCTAGGAATATCCTGCTTCCCACCACGAGGACTCGTTATGCTATGTGTAGCAGTTGAACACCGGATACGTACGTCGACCAAATCCCATGTCTAGTTCGCGGCTACTTGCGCAACCTCGTGGTTGAGCAGACTTGTGGTATAGTCGGGTGTGCCTGATGACTAGTCCCGCCCAGGTAAGCAACGGCTCAAGCGGTGTGTGTCTAAATCATGCACGTACCTATTACCAAACGAGCGGTTAACATGCCCGCGCAGTAGACTTCACTTACACCCTCCAAGCTGAAGCAATCAGCACCACAAAGATAACCATTGAAAGAAGAAGAACGATTTTTCTTGATCTACCAAAGGCGTTTCAACTCTGCTTGTCGTGAAGCATTGGTCGGAAAAAATAAGTTTTCACAGTACCTTCAAGCTTGCCAGGTCCGTCAAGCTAGATTACGAGTACAGCTTGGAAGGTTGGTGTCTCGAGTATACCGCATCTCTGCATTAGCACATCCAGATACAATCAATCAAGCAATACGCCTGTATACAGGGGCTTTCTGCTTCAGCTACCACAACCTTCGTGGACCAACGCCATGGTCTACTCAATGTCTTGCCATCATCTGCCAAGAATTGGTTGTTATCGAGATCAAACAAATCCTTTGCTTATGAAGAAGCCTACTTCCAAGTGCTCGAAGCAATTGGGTTAATTCGAAAATAACAGTCAAGACTCAAAAAGCGTAGTCCGTACACAGCGGGATCAATGGATGCATGTCCCAGCCACTCTACTTCGTTCGGGGCACGATCCTGCTGGATCATGAAGTCTGGGGACTTTCGTACCCGCGAATCAGATGCTGTTCAGGCGCCACCAACCTTATCTTCAGGCCTAACCCGGTTGCTAGTGGAGATTTGGTAGCGTGTTTGAAATGATGATGTTATGCGCGGTCGTGTTGCTCAGCGTCCTCGACGGCCCTGCCTCTTCTCGTTTTCCATGCTCGTTTGGAATCGCGAAAGTTCTTGATTACAGCGCATCACGTTGGGAACGGTCGCGTACTACTAGCGACTATAGCTATCGTATTTATATAGCGAAAGAAGTATCATTACAGCGAAAACACATCAAATACTATCACGTCATCATGGCTAACGACACACCCGAGAAGGGCGATGAAGGTATGTTTCCCGTCCTGTCGCGTGCAATTTTCGACCGTGGTGGACGTACCGTTATTAGTCGTGCAAGCTGGGGGTGCAAAGCACTGCATATGGCACGTTCATCATCGTTGCGCATGCCAACGTCTGCCCTGCAACGAGCTCAGCACCGCGTCTAGCTCGTCGCTTCTGCCGCCACCATCATAGAATATGCGGCGCGCACGTCAACCCAAGTTCTTACGAACGTACAAAGCTGACCCATTGCGTAGTAAGCTGGAATTGGGGTGGAGGCGCACCAGGCGGCAAAGTCGCAGAGAAGAAGACTGAAGGAGAAATTGCGATCAAAAGCAAGCGCGGCAACACCATCAAGAAGAACGCCGAACCAAACAACCCTGCCGTCCACATTGAAAGAAGCGGCAATGATGTTGTGAAGAAGGCATCTGAGCTGAATATCGAAAAGAAAGCTTCTAGTGGTGGGAAGAAGAAAGACGACTCAAAGAAACGTAAGGCCGACGACGAAGAGGAAGACGAGAAGCCTGAAAAGGAAGAAGATGAGCATGAGGAGCATGATGGCAAGGAGGTGCGAAAGGGAGGAAAGACTCCCAGCAAGGCTGGCGGTGCCGCAGCCAGTAAGAAGCAGAAAGCTGAGGACAAGAAGGAGGAAAAGCCGAAGGCTAATGGCGAGAAGAAAGCCAAGGGACGACCCAAGGGTTCTGGTGGTGAGAAGAAGGAGAAAAAGCAACCTGCCGAACGTAAAGCCGGGGACATGGTAAGCACAAGGACCAGGAGTCAGGGTAAGAAGTAGCACTGCTTCCAAGTCACTGGCTCGATATCTCGCATTAAGCTGTTGCTTTGGCAGGAGCCTGGACAGGTCGATTCTGCTTTTTGTCCGTAGTAAGTAGTGTCCGAACGGGTTGGACGAAATGTATTCTTAGCTCGGAAGTTGTTAAATGCAATCCACTTACGCGAACGAGTACCTTGGTACTGCAACCACGCCTGCCATCGAGCCTGGCTTTGTCTGATCGCTTCGGGCAAGTGAGTCAGGGGTCTCTATCACGTGATTTGCAAGCCAAAATACAGGACTGTATAGGCAGGCCTGAACGGCTTGAGGTTGATGTTCAATGTTAGCTGCGGACTGGTCGTCTCCAGACGAGTTGCATGAAATAGCAGATCGACTCACGTGTCTGCTTATCGCTTTGCATCTACCCGACCATGCTGCATCAGCTACACTTCAAGTATGACACCATGCCTTGGCCCAATTACTGTTCACCACTACCCCACGTGCCAGTGTTTGGAGTTCTATTATAGCTCGATAGTTCACGGCGATCGATCTACAAGCACAAGAATCGGTTAAGAAATCACGCAAAGAGCGCCTATCAGGTCTGACTCTATATCGGCTGCAACCAGAATGTTACGCGCTTTCGTCTTGCGAGAGCAGATTTACGCCGCGCGTCCACCCATGTTCAGGACAGAGCCAGCATAGGTGTAGAATTCGAGTGTATCTGGGAGAAGTACAGCTTTTTACAATTTACCAGCGATCGACCACACTACTTCTTTGAATTGTTGACTTTGTACTACTAGCGATTGTCGCTTAGCTCAGTGATGGTCTCTGTGTTCCTTGTGACCGACCTTTTGTGGTTCTGCTTTTGACGAATAGATCGAAATAATATAATAAGCTCAATTCCAGACGTAAGTTCTTAATAGTATTTGTTGCATTACCAATACCTGATTACCGGGCCAAAAGACAAGCTCTTGTTGCAATCTTTATTACCAATACCTGTATTTGAACATCACTAGCTTACAATCACAATGTACAAAAAGCCAGATGGCTCGATCGGCATGTCCTTCACGCGTTTCATCAACAATGCTGTGCCCAACCTAGCTGCTGATCCGCATCGAGATGACAATAAACCAGCCCTAGGTCAAGATATGCTGTATCGACACCAGTTATCCGGGGATTGGGCCGATGCTCCATTCGCGCTCAGCCCAACATCATTCCACGTAGCTGGGATCACGGACAATGAAACATATTCGCGTAAAGCATACGAAAAGCTGACAAAGTCTGGCACCCTGAATCCATTGGGTCGTGTCGATACTAGAAGTATTGACGGCAGGAAACTTGCAAATCAGCTTAGTTTTGTGCCTGTCGCACGACAGAAGAAGCTGATCGAGATGTTGTTCTGGTGGGAGGAGGAAGTCAGGCGGTTGGAGAAGTTGGTTGCTGAGGAAAATTATCTAAACCAGCATATCGAGCAGCTTGAACGAAGCGAAGCTAGCCAGGAACAGCAATCGATTGGAAGGCTCAAATTTGAGAGGGAGAAGTTAAGAATGAGGATCAAACAGAGACCGAGCGAGAGGAGAGACGATATTGAAGCGGGAACGGATCAACTTTATGCTGAAGCTGAAGCAGCAGGTCTGAGTGGTACCCAAAGCGGTGCGGCACAAGGTCTAGATGAACCACCTGCGTACAAGGTCATTAGTAGGGAATGATAACACCACTTGACATGCTATCCATCCTTGTTCTCGAAAACGAGTTCGGTCAAATGAGTCCTGCCGGTAGGATGCAATGCATCGTCCTTCAGCAATGAAATGGGTCTTCGATGTATCAGAACTGAAGTGCACTTTGCTTGCTCTCATGCGATGTTCACGGGATTTGCCTTCCCTTTGTTTCCATGTTGGTGTGTATAATCTAGCTATAACGAGAGACATTGGCGCCTGATAAGCAAAGCCGGTCAACGGGGAAGGGCCGGATCAGGAGACGGCGTCTGACCATGGCAGCATATGGCGGCTCGTTGGCGAACCGCACCAGTACTTGATGATTAAGCGAGAAATAGTGGTTCACGCTCGAGCTGTAGCCTCGAAAGCATTGAATCCAGACAACAGATCTGTCAATTTGATCGTCTGCCAACGAGTACTATGACCGCCATGATGCCAAGGACAGCCGTATTGCGAGCTTCGTGTTGATCATTTTGTCAGGGTCGTCTACACGAGCCTCATATCTTAATGTGTGCTAGGCTGTTAGTAGATTAGCTCGAAACGCGCATGTGGAATCCCCTATATCACTACATTCGTGATTGCTCGTGGCGAGCCGATGAACGAGAAGCTGCCTCGGCATCGACTTTGCAGAATATCTGACTGTATCTGGTGAGCATTGCCACCAAATAGTAACTACTCATCAAACAGATCCGTGTATACTTTGTTTGTGGTGGCCTTGTCGGAACATATTTCGTTACCTTGAACGATGACTAGTGACTTAGGAGTAAAACATCAAGCCGAACGAAGATGGCCGTCAAGGTCACATTTCAGCTTCCAATCTCAGCCTTGTTCACTTACATTCATGCTACGATCCGAAACATGGTGGACCCACAAGGACAATTCACTCTGACCATAACTCTAACCTACTCCAGCTAATCCTTTACACCACGAAGGCACCTAAGGCCATCTTTATGCCTGTTATGAAACCGAATTTGCCTTCTTGCTGGTGCAAGGCAAGCTCGCCGCCGTGATATCGCACGTCACTGTCACTTCCACTTTCACTGTTCAAGGATCTGCAAATTGTACACTAAAGAGCGGTGAAGAGAATTGATACCTACTTGATATCATGTCGCATTGTAGCGCGGCTGGAATCTCTTGTGCGTGTTGGCTGCAGGCTGATCATGGACACAGGTGCTCGGGCTAACAACCGAGTCAATAAAGTTACCAAGCACTATTGGCAAACTCGCCTATGTCTCAGCCTACCTGAATATAAACGGCAGAAAAAGCTCGTCTACGACCGAATACGGCAGAAATGGCAACTACGCAGTGATCTCAATAGAAAGTCGTCAACAGCTGTTGCTGAAGTCAGAGATTGGCTGCGTCCGTTGATCGAGTCACTGGAAATCAATTCTGGCTCAGAAGATGCAGTCCTTACCGAGTACGCAGAATGGGCCCTAATTATGAATAGCAAATCGAAGGACGAGCTAAAGGGCAAAGCCAACGGACGGATATTCAACAAGCGCAATCAAGAAGTGTCAGGAAGGAGGAAACGCTTGCTGGATCTCGAAGATAATGACACTTTGGATCAGGTACAGCAAGACGCTGAAGCGACAACGAAGGAGCACGACATAGATCTCACGGACTTGCTGGACAATGATTTCATGCAGACCGTCGGAATTGATACAAGCGCGAATGCAGCTACGTGGGAGGTTTCTGGCCTTCAGCTTCGCCCTACCGGAAAACCAACACGACAGCAAAACGACGTCGAAATCAACAGCATTGACGATTGTTCGGAAGATATAGGTCTCATATCTGACCTAACCCCTGAACACGGCAAGTCGATATATGATATCGAATCTACAAGACCAAGTTTGAAATTGACTTTTCGTCGCAACAAGGACTCTTGGAAAGTTAGTCGCAACCGAGATGTTTCCTATGCACAACCAGAGGTAGCTCAACCAGCACAATTGATGTCAGGACATAGGGGAACAGCTGATGGACTAGCACAGAGCTCACGGACACAGCCCCGCGCCCCTTTAGCCACGACAACACGAAGGCTGCTTGCATGTGAAACTTGTAACGCAAAACACTACCGATGCGACCTAGATGAGAACAGCGCCAATGGCTCATGTAATCGATGCACGAAAGCTGGCAGACTTTGTTCCAACTCGCTGACGGAAGGAACGCCACGCAGAAGAATAAGACGCGATGTCTCCTCGCCCACAGTCTCCAGGAGTAAGAGTGGTTCTGTCTTACCTCAACATCAAGTCTCAGAGCCTCGGAATGCGATCATACCTGTTGAAAGCATACAAGATGCGTCAAACGCAGCTTCAAGGGAGACCGAGCAAACACATGAGCAATACGACAATAAATTCATCGCATGCATCAAGCAGTACATCTCTGATCAGGGTCAACGGCTCGAATTCTATGTGTTGTCTACGCTGTATGATACTACGTTGACACGTGGTAGAATTGAACTTTTCGAGGCTTCTCGCATCTACATTGGCACAAACGCAAGTCTGATGGCTCATTTAGCGAAAATCTTACGTATTCAGATACCGACATTCAACTGGAGCAACATTCACGTACACGTTAACCTTTTGGCGGTTGGAAAGCCAGCTATAACATTGCCTATGAAGGTATTCATGGATGAACTGGTATTAAAGATCCCTCTAGATCCGACAGTGGATATATGGATACTATTTCTCAACCATCTCAAAGAAAGTCGAAATTTCATGTTCCACGATCGCCTGCACGATTTCACATGGCACGCTACAGACGGAAAACTGCTGGGCGGTTTCTTTACCCGGACAGGATTGCGCAAAGTGTTCACAAGATTTGAGAAGTGTTATAGTGGCGACAATGTGCTACATCTTCGCTGCAATGTGGTTGGCGGGTCCGGTAATTCGAATACGCAGTCACCGTCCGAAGCTTTCGAAACGTCCCACAATGATCTTTCCGAACCTAGAGATCCAACCATCACGCCAGTCGAAGCATCACAGATTCAAGAAGGGCGACAAAATTCACCAGCAATTGGAATTAGGCCTCCTCAACACTCCACTCCAAAAACACCGCAGACACAGCATGACAGTGACCCGGCTGATATGTCGCAATGTACCAGGTCTAGTACACAGTCTCCGACATACGAGCCACTCTTTAGGCATGAGCCAAGTCAAAGCAGTCAAGTAAGTCATCGCACACCGCGAAAGTCACTGTGGAAGAGCTCCGTCTCTCAGAAAGACAATGCTTCTGCTGGACTTTCGCAGCGAAGGCAAACGCCCGAAACCCAGCAGAATGCTCATCATCAGAGTACGAAACGAATGTCGAGCAACGAGTATTGCTCACCTCCGAAGCGATTGTGTTCTATCGATCCGCTGCGAAACGCTTATGACTAATTTGGTATTTATTGCTTTGAAGTTTGATTGGAACTATACAAATGGTGCACGTAGGCACATCTACCTCCAATATAAGAAGTAGTCTGAAATTCAAAACTCTTTTCCTGTTCATATACATCGTGACCATGAATTGATCCATCTCGACCAGTTTGAACGGCACCCGTAGAAGAGTCCACAACAATCATCATTGGCACAACGATAAATATCACAAATATCCTGCTGCATCAAGTCCAACTCAGAGTCAGATGCGCATCCAGCACGGGACCTGTTCGTGAAATATTCACTTCTTAGTGTCGAGATCTCCCTGCTCGGCACAATCTGCTCTGAAACACTTCTCCGAGTGAGAGGATCATTCTATATTTCCCTGACGCTTCCTCCAGTTTGACTAGGCACAGGCACTGGATATCGTCCGTCGGCACCCATTCCATCCACCATAGCTGGAGGTGGAGGGCCTCGATTCATGGGTCGTGGAGGTCCGCCCATTCCATATCCACCTCGGCCTCTGAAATTGACTGGTCGACTTCTCGGTGGTCCCATGCCCGGAAGCTCGAAGTCTGGGTTCCCTGAGAACAGGATATCCTGTCGCCGTTGTTGCTGGCGACGGTCTGGTCCAGGACCTGGAGCTGGCCCAAATTGGTTGAAATTCTCTCCGTGCCCAGGCTGATAGTTCGGATTCATAGGACGTTGTGAAATTGATGTGAAATTGGAGGCTTCACTCTCCACTGGACTTCTCGCCCCAGGATGGAGGTTCTCGTAGGATGCGGTGTGTGGCATGCGCTCGATCTGTGAGGACGACGACTCGGGGGAGGGGTCGTTTGGATTCATGATTGGGCCAGGACGTGGGCCAGCCATGAGGGTTGAGGGTAGGGTTTGTGCTGGTGGTTGAATGAAGGCTTGTGGTGGTGGTGCTGATGGCAGTGCCGGCTCCGCAAAACGTGGGTCGACATCTTCCATGTAGTCGCTTCCGCCAGAATTTATGCGCTTTCTACGTGGTGAGGAGGATCCCGGTTGATGTGGTGTTTGAGCCCAGCCTGCTCGTGGAGGAATGTAATCTTGTGGAGGTGGTGGGTGTTGTTGACTGTGAGGAGGATGTGCTCGCTGCATATTCACCATACCTGCGACATCTGGGTCTACGTCTCCTGTTACAGCATCATGCACAGGCGCGCCATAATGGGGCTGCATAGGTGGCACAGGTGGTATGTTTTGTTGTGGAGGCCGAGCACCTGATGGTGATTGAGCTCTTGAGCCATATGGCGAGCGTCGACTCGCCGCAGGCGATTGTGCTCTTGCGCCATATGCTGGCCCATAGGGTAGTCCTGGGTCTGGACCATAGTTTGATGGGCTGGTCGGCTCGTACGGTTCTTGCTGTGGTGGAGGGACGTATGGACGATCCATGCTGTTTGGGCTTTGTGGTCCATAGCCAGGAGGTGGTCTTCTGTTCATACCAGCAGGGATTACTACTCCTGGCGGTGGCATTCCTCGACCTCGACTTGGATAGCCGCCTCTGCCAGGTGGGTATGCTCCAGGCGGAGGACCACGAGACGGACCTCTAGACATATTGCCTCGGGGCGGAAAGCCGCCTCTACCCCTCGATGCGCCATATGAGCCTCTAGTCGATGGCATCGGGGGTCTTTCTTCCATTCTCTCTGCTCCTAGAGGTGCACTGAAGTCTTCAGGCCGTGGTCGACTATTCGACCTCGACCGTGGTGCGCTATAGAAGCGTCCATCCTCAATTGGTGATCTTGTGGACAATGGCTCTGGAATTGGAGGTATGGTAGGTCCACGCTCTTGACTCTTTCTTGACTCGTAACTGGCAAAGGTTGGCAGAACGTCAGCGCCGGGAGCACCGTTCACCATAGCCATTTTAGACTCATGGCTTGACGATGGCACCATACTGGACTCCTCAGCCTGTCGCGCATAGAAGTTGGCGCCACTCATTTCCGCATTCTCGGCAATTCTCTTCTTTCGTGCTTTCCGTGATACCAGCGTCCTTCGCATGGCACAGGTCACTATACCTGAAGCTGTGACCAGAATAGTCGATGCAAGCACAATCCAACCGCCCCATTGCAGATGTGGTACAAAGAGCAGAATATCAACCAAAAAGGCCAATAGTGTTACGAGTAAAGTTGGCAACAGTAGAATCAGCAGACCGAGCAGATATCGCGCTGAATGTGATGGCGAGTGGAAATGTGCGGCAATTGCCAGACCAAGTACTACCAGGTTGCAAAAAGCTGCTATTGGATGCACTATTAGAAGCGACGAAAGCGAATTCCTCGCGCTTCCTGAAAGGTCGAAATTGCCATTACTATTTGCGTCGTTGGACGCACAAGGTATATTATCTGTTTGAATTAGCTATTGGTAAGGTCCCGTTATCATATTATATACCTGTGTTCCATCCCACTTTTATGCCCGAGCACTCGTTTGAATTTGCGCAGCACCACCCAAAGACGCCGTAATTGACCCCAGCATTCTGGGCGATCGGTATGCCCTTGACAATTGGTGTAGATATTGTCGAGATCAAAAGTAGAACGAATGACGCGAAAAGCAAAATCGTCAAAGGTGTAGCCGGCCTCAACATGACAGGAAACGGGCTACAGCAGCGTGACCATCCAAATCACAGCCTCTAGCAACCAACGTACGAAGCGACAGAAGCGCCTTTTCTCGTTCAATCTGTTCTGCCCAAATATGGATTCCGTGCCAGCGGACAGGTAATAGTAATGGTCGAGGCGTCGACGACAAGGTGATATTCGAGTTCGAAAGATGGACTTTTCAATTACGATTAAATATTGCTGATAGATTGTTTCAGTGAGCGTGAAGTCGAAGACGAATACTCGAGCCACGATGTCGAAAAAGTATGGCAGTTTGCGGAATCATGGCAGTTACACCAGGTTCTGGACTGCAATTGCATTTGCAGGCGCACTTGAATGCAGACTCTCGAAGTTGGAAGGGCCCGTGCTGGGCAACGTTCTGCCCTGGAGAAGCTCAAACGAATGGAGAGCTTTTAGGCGTATATCCACCAAGTAGAACTGCTTGCAGCAAGAACTTGAACTTGAAGCACGATTGTGGATACCGCGGGTCAGTGCCCAACGACTACTGGCGGAATCTTATCAGCACGTGGAGTGTCTTTCAAGCCAATCTCGAAACGTCGCATTCGTGTTCCATCAAGCATTTCAGTGGCTGAGCCTCTTTCTTGCATCACAAGCCATCAACGTGTCGCGTGGCCAGCTCACAGATATAGCTGCATTCTAAATCACACCGCAACAGATGACGGGCAGTTTGTCGACGATCAGAAGCTGGCCAAGGGCGACCTTCACTTCCACCATGCACTACTGACGCAGAAGAGCTGGGGCTGGAGATTGTGCTCCAATGCTGCACCAGCCACACTTCTCTAGCGACACCCGCTTGATCCGGCTCGCGGAAATCGTTGTCTTAGTCATGGGGTGTTTGCGATTCACGTCAAGTATCTTACAATCGTACGGGCGTCAGGAATGTATGATGACTCTCAATAGCACTGCATTCAACAACCGCATCTATCAAGATCGACCAGCAGGCCGCTTACCAGAGGAGGACAGATGTGTTCGGTCTCGAGAAAGAAGCAAATCTTACTCCAGTACATTTCTGGAGCCAGATGCTTGACTGCTGTTTGTGCTGGCTCATCACCTTCTACTACTAGGTAGCCTACAATTCCGAGCAATTGCTCAGACTATAATTTCAGTACTTCGTCCTTTTTAAACACCTTGTTGCACCCGCTTTTGGAATTGATACATATGACTTGATATCAGCTGCATGCCTTGATGGTTCTCTCCAATGGTCGTCGCAATTTCTAGCGAGATCAGCTGATGACGTCGTTCATGCCATGTTTCTTGAAATCTGGGTGCGCCTGCCCCGTCTGCATCAATGCTTCTGCGCAGGACGCGTCGTCTGACTTTCGTCGGGTGCCATCTCTCCGCCATTGACACATCGGTGGGTTGTCTTGAATTGTGTTGTTCGACCTTATTGCTATCACCTATGTTTTCATTCCTAGCAGCTGATATCGCTCCCTAGATCATGCCTTCGTGTCTTCCATCTCGAATACGGCAGTGGACAAATGCTTCTCAATGACGGCCAGTCCTGCGAATGAACTGAAAGCGCAATCATGAACGATCCCGGATTGGACGATGAGATCAACGATGCTGTAATTCAAGCCCAACATGCGGTATCCAAAAATCGAGAATTCAAGCAAGTCAGCGTACCACAAACCGAAGATGCGGCTCGATCGATGCCAACCAGATGGTGGTATGCATCAACCGCGTTTCCTCTTATAGCAGGCACGTTCGGTCCTATGGCCAATGCCTTCAGCGTGAATGCTTTGGTAGAGAATTGGCGTGTTTCAATACCGCCAGGTGGTACAGAAGAGCACGGTGTAGACATTAAAGATCCAAGATTTTTGATTGCGGTCAACTCTGTCTCTTTGGCTCTCGCACTCATCGCCAATCTGTCCTTACTGCTGAATATGGCTAAACGTGTACGCTTTGCAATTGCTCAACCAATCACCATCGCTGGGTTCTGGTCTGCTTCGGTTCTCCTCATTGCGTTGCTTGCTTATGCTTCAACAGACAATTTCAAAGAGCCGGGCGTCCAAGATCAAGCTCTGACACAAGCCTTCTACTACGGTATTTTCGCGGCTGCATTGTACCAAATCATTAGTTACTTGATGTGCATAACAGTGTGGGGTGCATATCGAGGAGCTTACAGCAAAGACTTCGATCTTACCGTGGCGCAGCGTACCTTGATGTTACAGACAATATCGTTTCTGGTCTACCTTGAGATTGGCGCTCTCATCTACTGCAAGATCGAGGGCTGGAAGTTCCTTGACTCTGTATACTTCATGGACTTCACACTGCTCACTGTCGGCATTGGGGATTATGCACCTCTGACACATCTGGGACGAAGCTTGCTTTTCCCAATCGCAGTCGGCGGCATCATCACGATAGGTCTCGTGGTGTCGAGCATACGTTCACTGGTGCTGGAAAGAGGTGCAGAGAAAATGTCTGCGCGCGTTACTGAAAAGACTCGTAGACGTGTCATTGCTCAGGTTACAGCTACTCAGAGGAAGGGCCATTCCTCAAACAAGCCTTTTCACAGTGTTGGGAAGGAAGCCTTGCAAGGCTTGAGCAAAGATCCCGTTGAAGATCATCAAGAAGAGCTTCAGCGCAGACGTACGGAGTTCCAGGCTATGCGCAGTGTTCAAAATATGGCAGCCAAAGAGCAAAGATACATCGGTCTTTTCATTTCCGTCACAGCCTTTGCTATACTCTGGTTCGTCGGCGCTGTCGTTTTCTGGAAAGCCGAGAAGGATCAGAACTGGACCTATTTTCAGTCACTTTACTTTGCCTATACCAGTATTTTGACTATTGGCTATGGCGACTTCTACCCGATGTCGAACAGCGGCAAGCCCTTCTTTGTCTTCTGGTCCCTGCTTGCTGTACCAGCTCTAACAATTCTTATCAGTAACATGGGTGACACCGTCGTCAAGGGAGTCAAGGACGTGACAATCTGGCTGGGTGAAATCTCCGTCCTACCAAGCACCGAAACACGGATGCGAGAAAAGGTTAAGAAGGGTATAGAAAGGTCCAAGCTAGGACAGTTCAATCTTTTCAAAGATAGGCACGAGCCAGAAGAGCGAACCACGCAGCGTGTACAGGAGAACCAAGGGGACGAGGAGAAGGGCGATCATTTTAGAAGTATGCCTCCCGGGTTGATCAAACTATTCCAATCTGCTGGCGACGAAGAAGTCAATCGCAGAGATGTAGAGACTCTTGACAGGTTAGCAGCTGTCTGGCGGTATGAAGAGCTCGAGGATGAAAGTGCTGCCAAAGACCAAGATGATCGTCGAGCTCAAGGTACGTGACAAGCGACAATCGATAACGGCAAACTAACGGAAACAGCTGAACATCACTATCGTCACCTGTTAATCTCACAGATACCCAAAGTCTATGCACACACTAAGCAGAAAGTACCCAAAAAGTATTCGTACGCGGAGTGGACCTTTTACCTCAGGCTCTTGGGTGAAGACGAGGCTGACAGTGCGAAGCATCGTAAGGCTGTGCTTCGTTCCGGGTACAAAGGACATTACCGGAAAAGCTCGAAGCATACTGCTGGAGAAGGGGAGCCCGACACCAATGGCACCTTACCTCCGGAAAGCGAGAAGCAGGGATCTGGCGCTACAACCAAATGGAGCTGGATCGGTCAAAACAGTCCACTTATGCAGGACAAGGACGAGGCTGAATGGATCTTGGAAAGGCTCTTTGAACGTCTTGAAGAATCTATGCGACATGAGTCTGGTCCTGAAGCATTTTTTACCAGAACGCGAAGTGAGAGCAGACCGTCTTCACCCGCGACATCGGGAACTGTCGCAGATGCACCACAGGCATTGATGCAGTGAATCAAGAAGGAAGCCCACGATCTCCGCGGAGAATGCACTCATGGCAGCTCGTCTGTTCCAAATTCTAATGTAGACGAGTCACATTGGCAGGAACGAACCACTTGCTGGCCTCATCGAATTGTGTTCGGTCAGTTCACCATCTCAAAAGGCCCTTGGCTACTTCTCCACATACCTCCGGTGAAGCGTTGAGCCGTACTGCTTTTTCAGAACCGTGATAAAGAGTAAGAACGACTGCTAGTAATCGACATGTATGCGGACATGGCAGCACGCACTCTTTCAAGCACTATGTGAAGGGCTATGCGGGGTAACTTACCCATGTCTAATGGAGTACAAGTCGGCACCAAAGGAACATGCTATAAAGTCGTCTTCTTGACCCATTCTGCCAAGAAAGAGCCTCTTTGGACTCCTGTGACCTTCTGAGGAGATGTTCTCCCGAGCCAGCGCCGCACGAAACCCGAAGACTAAGCTCGTATTTTGGACGCATGATGACTTCGATGATCGCAGCAGCCGTCAAACCGAATCTTGCATACCCAACTTTGCGATAACACATCAGAACATTGGTAACGATCCCAAGCTGTAACTCAATATGCTCTTTCAGATCGCAAGGTTCCACAGTATCCCTCAACGGGTCTGGGCTTAGAAGCATCTCAAATTCCTGGAATCATACTCGAAACTATCTATGCACCTCGGAAAGTCTTTCGATTCTTCTCGAGTCTAGCCCTGCAATTCACCGACAGGCGATAGTGCAGTCCGTCCAGTGAATTTGGATCCGTGTGTTCTTTGCTGTCCCAGGCGAAGGCGAATTTGTGGTTGTTCCATGAACCAGTCCAGTCGTCCCCACGATTCCCCAGCCTAGACGCGCCACCTCGGCTTAAACATCCATCAGGAGCGTTTCCCATTGGTCAGCCAGAGCTACTCCAGACTTCCAGAAAACGATATCGGGGTTACTTAGGGAGCATCAAGTCTGGTATTTCGAGACTGGTATAGATCTCCATGTCGCAAAGGCTGGCGATTATTCGTGCCTTTATTGATCCACGTAGCATGATATCCACTCCGTTGATCCGTCCACCCCCTCACCATGCACAACCTCGTCGACATGCAGTTGATGAGCATGAGCAGTCGATATCGAGTAGTCCGACGCGGGGTGCATTCCGTCTCGAGACCTGGTTCAGATTCCTGCGAATAAAAGTGTAAAACAGCTCGCTCGAAATTGACTGGACCTTCTTTGCTATACAACAAGACTTTGGTGATCCTATCCTGACATAGAGTGTACCTTTGCAAATATGGCTACAGAACACGTCGATATCCTGCTCGTTGGAGCAGGCTTTGGCTCATTCACACTGCTGAACAGGTAGGCTCATTAATACGTGGTTGGGCACTTCACTGATTACGACAGAGTCCGAAAGTTGGGTTACAGCGTCAAGATCTACGAAAAGGGTTCTGCTTCTGGTGGTATCTGGTACTGGAACTGTTATCCAGGCGCCCGTGTTGACAGCGATACTCCAATCTATCAAATGTTTGATGAAGGTGAGGAGCAAGTGATCTGTTTCGGGATGCATGGCTAATCTTGACAGAAATATGGAGAGACTTTACCTTCAAGGAGAGATATCCAGGTGGCCCAGAGTTACGAAGATACTTCGATCATCTCGAGAAGAAGTGGGAACTGCAAAAGCACATCACATACAACAAGCACGTCGATAGTGCCGTTTTCGATGAGAGTGCCAAGAACTGGCTCATTGAGTGCTCGGACGGCAGCGAGATCTTCTGCAAATGGTTCATTCCATGCATTGGCTTCGCGTCGAGAAGATATACACCCCCAATTCAAGGTCTTGGCAATTTTAGGGGCGACATTTATCACACAGCAGTATGGCCACAACATGGAGTCAATCTCAAGAATAAGAGAATAGCTCAATTCGGCACTGGAGCCTCTGGCATTCAATGCGCTCAAGAAATCGGTGACAAGGCCAAGGCTTTGACCATCTACCTCAGAACACCTAACATGTGCCTGCCGATGAATCAGAAGATGCTTGACCCCAAAGAAGAGGAGGAAAAGAAGAAATCAGGCTGGTATGCCTCAGAGATCGAGAAGACCCGACACACCTTTGCCGGTTTCACATACGATTTCCTAGAGAAGAACACTTTTGATGACTCACCAGAGGAGCGTGAGAAGCTTTACCACAAACTCATGATCGAAGATGGTGGCTTTAAGTTCTGGCTTAACACATACAAGGACATGCTCTTCGACGAGAAGGCGAACAGAGAAGCATACAACTTCTGGCGCAAGTCAGTCCTGTCCCGTCTTACAGACCCCGAAAAGCAACGAATTCTCGCACCAGAAAACCCACCACATCCATGGGGCACAAAACGACCCTCCCTCGAACAGCGCTTCTACGAAGTGGTTGACCAGCCTCACGTCAAGATTATCGACGTCAATGAGCACCCTGTACAGGAGGTCACCCCCAACGGTATCAAGACTGACCAAGGTGAGATTGAATACGACGTTATCATCCTGGCTACTGGTTTCGACTCCGTAACTGGATCTCTTGCGCAGCTCAATATTCAAGGCGTCAATGGAGGCACGATTGCCGATCACTGGAAGGATGCCACGAAAACAAGTATGGGTATTGCGATGCCCGACTTCCCCAACATGTTCTTCCTCTATGGACCACAGGCACCAACTGCTTTCTCGAATGGTCCATCGTGCACGCAGTTTCAGGCAGAGTTCCTTGAGAAGTTCTTCAAGCAGATCAAGGAGGAGAAAATCACTCGCGTCGAGGCGACAGAAGAGTACGAGGAAGACTGGGGCAAGAGAATGCACGAGCATTGGGATAAGTCGTTGTTCCCACAGGCCAAGTCGTGGTACCAGGGGTGAGTCTACTAATTTCAATCGTTTGTGACATGAAATAACCTCAAATCAGTGCCAACATTCCAGGACGCAAAGTAGAACCGCTTAATTGGGCTGGGTAAGTTCCCTACTTGTGTGTATGAAAATGAAACTAATAACGTTGCAGTGGCATGGTCGAATATACAGCCTCACTCGCCAAGTCGATCGAGAACAACTACGAAGGCTGGAAGATCAAGAGGGAAGGCACAGCATAAAACGCTGAGGCTTTGTAATGAATATACTTGTTCGAAAAGTCGACCTCCAGCGAGCTTGTCGATCCAGCATATCTGCCAGCGAGGTGTTCTTCTGGTGTGCTTCATAGTGGTAGAAGAGAATATACAGTTTACAATATCATCACCTTTTCAGCCTCATGCTCTAGAGCCGAATTTCCATGCTTGACGTGCTGAAGTTTTCAGGTATATATTGGAGATGGGTGTATAATACAGGCTACAGCTGAGGTGCGACCGCAGAAATTTATTGGACGCATCGCCTACAAGAATGTGCCTAAGCTAGCCCGAAATTGTGATATAGCCGGCTCTTTCAGGCTGTGGGATCTCTATTCATGCCTAAGTTAACAGGCACGTGGAGCCAGCTTTGTGCAACATGCCTGAACTTCAAAATAGCTACTGACAACGTCGAACCGGCGACTATTTTCTACTTGTCCTGGCTCGTGGCTTTGTCAGTGAGGTTGACTAGTGCATTAGGTGTTGCAGCACATCTACACATCGGCGCGAAGCAGACTTTGGAAGAAGAGAGGAAAACCCTGTCGAACAAGGCCCAATTGTCGAATGGCGTGTCAGTGACTTGATAAACTGCTCTGGAAACAGTGGTTATAGCGATGACCAAGGTGAGCAGCCTCTATCTCGAATCAGATTAGCCGGGATCTTATGAGCTGTTTTTAGGAAGATTTGTGAATCGTCGTGTAGACTGAGGAGCATGGTACTCTGAATAGGTTGGTTATCACTGTCCTCGATTAGGTTTTATGTATCCAGGTCTGATACAGCACCTGTCTTCTCTAACCATTGACACCAAAAAAACACACAAGCTTGCAAGATACTGAGTCTTTCCGAACATGTTGATGCTCTGCTATCAGTAATTGGCTCGTAACAGCTGGACCTGGACGACGATCCTCGAACTCCGTTACCGTAACTTGCTCCAATTTGGTCCATGGCATAAAAGATTGTGATTTCAGCTGGCATTTCTTTGTTAAGATTAAACTCACCGACAGGAGGACTAGTGGCAGCCTGATAGCCAGCTCCGTACTGTGCTCAGATGTCCCCATTGAAGTCATGCTGCAGCCGAAGCTTCTATTCAAATGCAAGCATTTCTTGTTCATTTATTCATTTAGTCGTACGATATGATCGTCGTCGACCACAATATTCCACTGCAATACTAAAATGACTTGGAACTATAGCTCTGTGAGGATGTTCGAACACTTCCGACTAGCTCTCCTCTTATGCACAATACATTGCAGCTTAGGAATAATAGCCCACTTCTGGTTTCATATCAGTCTGTGGTATACCAGTAGCAGCATTTATCTGGGAGCGATAGTTGTGCCTGGCCTCTCTTGTCAGCTGCTGCTTTCCAGGATCGACAGACTGCACAATGAAACAACGCTTCCACTGGCTGTGCTGCACCTACAAATGAAACGCCAGTCGACATCAACCAGACTCTTGGGATGAGCTCAGGCAGATCATAAAAGACCAGAAGCAACAGCAGGCTACCCGGGGGAAAAGGTAATAATTTTGGATGATGCATTCGAAAGACATGTTCAGAGACTTGAAAAACTTGAAGACTTGTGGACAATCCTCAAAAATAGGATCAAGGATATTGATTGGTCACCAGAGATGGCTCAACGGATACTGGAGAAAGTCACTGCCATCAAGCGTGCTTCTTCAATACGATCAGCGAAAGCGACACAAGGCTTACCTGATGCTGGCAGCAAGGGCAAATCATTATCCGGGAAAGTAGACTCTATCGGCGGGGCTTCGTGTACTCAGAATGAAGCTGGTGGAGGAGATCTCGACAGCCAGAGTAATGGGGACCATGATATTCCTTTGCCCACTGATTCCGCTACAGATGATAGCAATTGCGATGAAGGCAATGGAGTGGCGGTAAGAGTCATTCCGATGGAAGATGGTGGCGCCCTAGTGGTAACAATTAATATTTTCGTTACTAAGAGTGCTGAAGATCTGGTGCGCGATGTGACTGAATTTCTCGACCTGGTCGACGGACGGCCAAGGTTCTAAAAGAGGGCTGGACGTCCTGGAGGCAAATAGGTCTATATGTTTTCCCGATCTACTGAGAAGTTCTCATGTAGACCTGTCGTCAGCACAACTCTTTGTAAGATATTTCAATTGCAAGCGACTATCACCAGTCGATGAGGTGCAAATCATATTGCTGGCAACAGCATATTCTAGCTGCGCCACAACATGCAGGAGCTGAACAGATAATCATGGTCGCCAAGAAACAGAGGGGAAGAGCCAGCTCGAGAACTGCTTAGATGATAGTTGCCGTCAGACTTTGATACTCCGTAGAGACGAGAAGATAAGAACGACTGAGTTGGGTCTAAGCTGGCCTTTCACGTGATGTCGCGTTCCTCTCTTTTGCGACGCGTTAAAGCGCCTCGGTAACAGCGACCTTGTTTACTGTTGCGAAGAGACAAATAGTTGGGTCGTTCGGTCCCTTGCCATGGATTCGCTACTGTCCCTTGTCCGTATGTCAAGTTCTGCTATAGGAACATGGCAGACTGTGCCAATCCGCTCTACGCTCAATGGCTGAGTGAACTGATAGAAGAGCCACGAATCGCTAATGGCAAAGCACTATTTACCTATCGCAGAGCCTTGAAGGCAATCAAGGAATGCAAGACAGTCATTCAGCATGCTTCTGAAGCTGAAGATCTGAACGGAATTGGCAAGAATATCTGCAAAGCACTAGAGGAACGGCATAATCAGTACTGCGTGGATAATGGTCTGCCTCTGCCTAAGAAGCAGAAGAAGCGCAACAGGGCTCTTGCTACGGCAGATGACAACGTTTTTCCTACAGAAGAACCAGCGGAACAACCTGTGAAGAAGAAGCGTACTCAGAAGCAATATGTACCCAAGCACAGAAGTGGCGCATATGCGCTTCTCATAGCTTTGAGCGAGAATAGAAAAGACGGTGAAAAAGGCTTGACCAAAGCAGAACTGCAAGCAAGAGCACAGCCATTCTGTGATGCTAGCATGACATTGCCTGAAGATAATAGCAAACGCCATACAGCCTGGAATAGCATCAAGACTTTGGAAGAGAAGGAGTATGTCTGCAAACGAGGACATCCAGTAAAAAAATATGCGTTGACCGATGAAGGTTGGGCGGCAGCCGAGCAGATACGCATGGGTGAAGGTTTCAGGAACAGCATTGTTGAAACCGGTTCGATCACTTCCAAGGCGCCGTCGAAAGCGCAACCAGCCACCACGAATTCTGCTACGACTGGCAAGTCCGGCTCGAACCTGACAGTCGTCGATATTGGCTCAGAGTCAGAGTCAGAACAAGACGAAGTTCAAGCTCAGCATAGAACACCGTTGCGAAAGCTGATTCCAATCAAAGACTCCGGGCCTTCCGCGACAAAGCTCGACTCTGCTATTTCCACAAATTCGAAGCCGATAATTCTAAAGCCTGGCACTTTCGAGGTTAAACTTCTCCTCGACAATCGCGAAATTCAAGGCAAGAAGAATCGTGATTATATTGCAGAAGAGCTTGCCAAGCTGGACATTGACGTTGAAAAGCGAGCTCTACCTCTTGGTGACGTGCTCTGGATCGCCAAGATCAAGGAGGGTCACAAGCATGCCTTTCGTGCTCAAAATCATAACGACGATGAGGAAGGGAGCGACGAGATCATGCTTGAGCACATTATCGAGCGCAAGCGCTTAGATGATCTGATATCAAGCTTGAAGGATGGTAGATTCCATGAGCAGAAGTTCAGACTCAAAAGATCTGGCATTCGTAATGTCATCTACCTGATCGAGGCTTTCACCCTGACAGCAGAACGAGCAGAATTTTGGGAGCAAGGTATAGAAAGTGCTCTGGCGCAAATGCAGGTCGTTGATGATATTTTCGTCAAGCAGACCGCAAAGACTGACGAGAGCATCAAGTACCTAGCACGCATGCATAAAACGATCAAACATTCGTATGAGAAGAAGGAATTGCATATTTTGCCCTCGATGTCCCTGGACGTCACAACTCACCACAAAACGTTGAAGACGTTGCGAGAACAATCTCCAACGGATGCCTTCGGTGTGACATTCTCCGCCTTCTGCTCACTTTGTGACAAGTCAGACAGTCTTACACTTCGTGATTTGTATCTGAAGATGCTCATGTGCATGCGCGGCGTGACAGGCGATAAAGCAAGAGAGATCCAGAAGATTTGGCCAACGCCAAACGACTTCGTCAAAGCATACAGGAATTTAGGCGATAATCAGGTCGCTAAAAATAGGATGATTAGCGACAAGTTGGGCAAAGAAATCGCGCGAAAGCAGATTGGACCAACACTGAGCACGAACATTGCGCTTATCTGGGGAGTTACAGGAGTGTAGATTCGCGAAGGATCTGAGCTGAAAGATCCTCCCAAAAAGTGCTCATTTAGCGCAGGACGGAAGGTTACGTCACCTGCTTACGTTGCACCTCCGGGATCTTTTGAGCTCAGCTTCAAGTTTACCACAGGATACCAGCAGTCAAACTTCGGCACTAGTCGGCTCGAGACCTTGGTACACATTATAACTTGAGTTAATGGTATATTGACCAAGCGGACCTTTTCATCATGGCACCACATTCACAATCAAGATGTCTATGCCAATACGGCGGAAGGCTCTGCTTATAGGCATCAACTACTATGGCTCGAAGCATCAATTACAAGGATGTGTGAACGATGTACAAAATGTATCAGCATGGCTGGTCTCTCGAGGCTATAGCCCTTCACCTCGTGATATGGTCTTCTTAACAGATGAGCGACGAGGGCCATATCATCCGTCTGGGCATAACATACTAGCTGCAATGGACTGGCTTGTCAGCGATCCTGGTTGTGCGTTATTTCTACACTATTCTGGACATGGGGGCCAAGTTCCTGACCAGTATGGCACGAGGCGGGATGGTTTTAGCGATACGATCGTTCCAGTCGATTTCGAGAGACATGGCATGATCGACAGCGGTATCCTCCATCAGCATCTAGTATCGCGTCTCCCACCAAATAGCTCTTTATTTGTTCTATTCGATTGCTGTCATTCTGGTTCCGCAATCGAGCTACCCTACGTTTATCGTTCGGACGAAGATGGCAACATCAATCTCATGGACAACCTTGATGCTGGTATCGAACTCTGGTCGGAAGCTTCTCACCTTCTCCAAGGCGGCTTTACCTTTGATCGTATGGGCGAGGCCGCAACATTGCTTGGTGGTGCACAAGACTTCTTTCGTGGATTGAAGCACCAGTTCGACGATGAAGGCGGAAATACAATCAATGGTCTTGCACCTGTCAACGACTTTGCACAAGATTGGAGCAGAGAAGGGAAAAGTGTTTTTATGTTTAGTGGTTGCAAGGACAGCCAGACCAGTGCTGATGCATTCATTAGAGGCAAACACGTTGGCGCTATGAGTTGGGCCTTCCTGGAGACGATGCGACAGCCACATTCTTGGAACATGAGCTACTTGCAAATTTTGGAGAGCTCGAGACAGCTCTTGCAGCAGAATTATTCTCAGATACCACAGTTGAGTTGTGGATATCCTTTTGATTTGAACCGGCCTTTTGTGGTATAAGAATTAGACCCATACTTCAGGCGAGCTCCTGTTGACATCCAAGTTCTTCGTCCCTCTAACAGTGCTCCGCGATGGTCTTTCGTAGCTTTGCAGCCTTCAGGTTTATGAGTCCAGCTGTTAGATTGATCTGCTTGCGCCTGACATCATGGAGTAGCGGTTGCGTACAGGCATGTCACGTGCGATTACAAACAAGTCGAGCCGCAGATGAAGTGAAAGTTTTGCAATGATTTCGTTATCGAGCCTGCCATCTCAAAATCTACATACCTCTTCCACCTGTAACTTCGAGTGTCTGGCCAGTCACGTATCCGAAAAGCGGACTGCATACTGCTAGTACAGCTTTCGCTGCTTCAGTAGCTGTGCCAGGTCGGCCAAGAGCAATGTCCTTGTATGCAGCGCCAGTATCGGCACCTATGACAAGTCAGCACACAATTACCTTACCACTATTGAGCTTGACTCACCTTTCCTGTCCGATATCTGCTGGCTAGGGATACCAAGCGCAACGCGCTCACCATCTGGAGTCACAATGAAGGCACCGTCTTCCTTTGCTGCCGTCAATCTTGTGTTTATGTGGCCAAAAGCTACTGTGTTGACTCTAACACCAAATTGTGGTCCCCACTCTTTTGCGATAGTCTTCGTCAGACCAACAACACCTGCCTTACCCATGCTATAGTTGGCTTGACCGGCATTGCCGTGGGTGCCCGAAGTCGATGAGATGTTTACGATCGCTCTTGGCTCGCCGTCCTTGACTCGGAAATATGGTGCAGCTAACAGACATTAGCAACAGCTCAAAGGAACTTTCGATGTGCTCAAATCCGATTCAATGTGAGCGTAAGAGAGCCTACCTGTTCTCACAAGTCTGAAAGGAGCTGTGCCGTGGACTGCTAACATGGTCTCCCATTGCTTGTCGGACCTGTTCTCCGTCAGTTTCTTCACTCAGACACGTTCACGACGTCTCACATCTTATGAATCACGCCATCCCAGGTGTAGCCAGCATTGCTATCATCGTTAGCATCGTCCTCGTCGATACCTGCAACCCAATGCTCACTTCACGATGATGTGGATCTTCCCATTTCCGAACTCCGCAGCCTTCTTCACAAGCACGTCGAAGTAATTCTTGTCCAGGACATCACCAGGCACGCTGATAGCTCTCTTTTCGCCGTGCTCCTTGTTGATGGCCTCAGCTACACCGTCAGACTTCTTGGAGTCGACGTCGCAGATCACAACCTTGGCACCTTCGTTCGCAAACAATCTCGCGCACTCAGCACCAATACCTTGACCCGAACCAGTAATGATAGCAGTCTGACCTGCGAGAAGACCTTGTGGCCAGTTGAGGTGACCTGCGACTTGAGCTGCACGGTCGGAAGGGGCCATAGCGAATCGAGGCGCGCGAATCGAGGCGGAGGAGAAGATCGAGATGGTATTATCTATGAATGTGACTACGAAGGAAGATTGCTAGAAGGGTCTTGAGCTCAACTTCATCGATGATGTTGACGCAGCTCGATACTCGCTTCGAGTCAGCCTCGGTTCGGACTTTGGCTTTGATGGATATTCATATCCGCTGTCGACGTACTTCATGGTATAGTCTACCGTACTTCGGCTATCCAAAAGTGCAGCGATTGGTACCTTTGCGGAAAGCTTATCGGCTCAAAAGACCTTCGCAAACTGGCAGACGTGCCTTGCCACAGAAGCGAACTAGGAAACCTCTTGGCATACAGCCTGAAGACAATGAATAGTCCCGTTGTGTTGGTCTTAAGCTTGGGCTAGATCGACAACGAGATGATGTTCCTACGGATGTCTATGCAATCTTTTTTCCCTACAACGATGACGTTGCCAGCCATGTTTCGCCCGAACAAACCCTACCGACACTTTGCTTTATGTGCACGTGCCTATTTCAATGTTGACCTTGTATCTATTTCAACGTTTGCTGCGGTAGCACAAATCCATCGTGCCTCAGGATGACAGACAACCAGCAAGACGAGATTGCCACCAGGAAATCTCACGGCCATCAAGGCAATATAGGCACAGAAGACTTTCGCTCCGGTGCAGCAGCTCTATATCACGAAGACCTGAGTGAGATACCAGCTCATATCTCGACGTTACTCTCAAAGTACAGCAAGATACCATTCGAAGACCAAAAAACACATATACTCAAAATTCGAGATCAGGCCTACAAGTCACATCCGTATCCATGCCTGGGCCGCTTTCGCTTTCTGGAACTCGATCTTTCGACACATCCACTTTATGAGAGCCACGTATTATCCCGCCTGACGCAGGGACATGGCAGACCGGATGCGGCATTCCTTGATCTTGGCACGTGCTTAGGTCAGGATATTCGCAAGCTGATATTCGACGGTGCAAAACCAACGAATATCTTCGGCAGTGATATTGTGCCAGAGTTTATCGATGCAGGCTACGAGCTGTTTAAGGACGAACAGAGCTTTGGCCGTGAACATTTCATCGTGCCAGGTGATGTGTTCGATGAAAGTTCCGATAATGCTTTGAGTAAACTGGACGGCAAAGTCGATATCCTACATGCCACTGCGGTGTTTCATCTGTTTGACAAGGATCAGCAAGCAGCTGTCGTAAGACGTTGTTTGAAGCTACTGAAGAGACAGCCATGGGCGGAAAGTGGTCAGCTTGATACAAGGAGTTTGGTATTAGGTGGACAGGCAGGTCACATAGATGCCAAGGAAACCGTTCGAAATGATGGCGCAAAGAAATACAGGCACAATGAAGAGAGCTGGCGGAGTTTGTGGGAGGACGTGGCTCAAGAAAATGAATTTCGACATGTGGTGAAAGGCCTGGAAGTTAAAGCTGAAATGCAGATGAGGTATGGCGACTCTCAGCAGAAGCAAATCGGGAGCGAAGATGAGGGGTTTAGATGGATGGTTTGGCAGGTCTGGGTACAGTTCTGATCAGGCTTGAACGTCCTTGAAGCTCAGAGGTACCCAGTCTACCTCGTAAAGTTGAGTATTCTAGCTAAACTAGTTCATGCTGCGGTAATGCAGACACTCCCGAATGTTCTATCCATGCAGTGCAGACCAATGTAGTCTGTGCAAATTAGTCGTCTCTGAATGGAGATCTTTCGTGAAAGTCCGATCCATGGAACAATGCATATCTTTGGTTGGCAGGCACACGAACATCGACCCCGTCCATCTTCGAAGCTCGTATAGGGTATATCCATGATCTCTGGATTGTGTCAGTACATATCGTGAATTGCGCGATAGACACTTACGTTGTAAAAGGTCCCATCCTTTGCACTCAATGAGTGTGGTTCTCCCTTCGCATTTGATACGCCTATGACGTTCAAATATCGCCCATTCGAGGTGTCAATCCACCGGGCATCGATTTGATTCAGGTGATGAGAAGGCAAGGTCCACCACAGAGGATCGATATCCAGCAGATACATGCGAGGCATAAGATTCTTTGACTGACGTCTGTTCATAGGATGACGATTGCTCCAGAGGGCGAGATGTCGAGGGAGTGCTAACACTGTTTTTGTCATCTTTCTGTTATTTTCAACCAGCCATCTCAGTTCGTCCTGCGAGATCTCGACCTTCCTCAAAGATGGCCAAGGCATCAGGTGCTGACCGTAAAGATGGTCAGAGAGCGTAGGGCCGGCCAACCATGTTGCGTCCACTCCAAGACGATCCATTACCTCGAAATAGCTCGAAAGCAATCCCAGTAAACTAAGCTTTTCTTCGACCATTGACTCTTCTTCATACGCAGTAATATTGAAATATCGGCTGTCATGTACCGAGTGTGGCTCTCCTGTCATACTGGGCCCGTAGCTCTTCCTTGCGGTGCCATTAGTATGCACTTCCCAAGGTCTCCAGTGCGCCACTACGTCGTGTGCTGTGTCCATTTGCATGTCGGTCATGGCATTGTCAGGCATTCTGACCCAAATACTTCCAACTTGAAGGTAGATGCAGCTTATGCCTAGAAGACCAATGATCCATGTCCGTAGGTACTGATGCTTAGCTTTAGTGCTCGGAACAATTCGATTAGCTGCTTTTTCTTCCATTGTGACTTGATTCAGGCGCTGTTATTGTTTTTAATACACTGATGCAGAGAAGAGCTTTGCGCCAGTCAAGAAAGGAGAGTCCATCAAGGGAGCCACGTGGTAGCATTTCAGTGCAACCACAAAAGTGGGAGTGAAAGTTCGCACTTTCCGTGTACATCGTTGCCGATTCTGCAATCATCCCAGATATCGCGCTGTGTACATATTAACATAGGACCCAGAATCTATTCTCTGTCCTTTTGAGTCAAAGAACGCATTAAGCTGCTTCGATCGTGGCATTCTGAATTGAGGCGTCCTCGGTTGTTGCAATGCCGCTAAGGGCTTTCGCCGAACAAGCTGTGGTTGACTCCTTGGCGCTGTGCGCGAAGTCGGTGACGCTGTCGGAGAAGTCTGTGGCACGGACGTCTTTCGTGTTGGCGAAGGCGTCCGATACTGGTCGTAGATCGGTGGCGGTGGTAACGGCGCTTCCATTCTCAGAGGCGCTATTCTCGGCTTTGGCCTAACACCAGGTCGTAGCATCGTTGGGACACTTGACAGTCGCCGATGCGTTTTGCGGGGACTCGGCGAGGGTGTGTAAGGGTCCTTGCTGACAAAAAGCTTGTCGTTTTCTGCTGGGAGAAACCTGTGCGCTAACTCATGAAATTCGCCCGGAAAGGGTATTGCTTCAACCATTGTCATACTACCACAGAAGCCATCTTCTCGACTATACTGTCTCAGAAAGCCTGTATAGCTGCCATCTGCGGAGCCAATCAGGATTGTGTGCTGACAGTTTGGATGCCCGAAAAAGAGTTCCAGCTGGTCCTGGATCACATTGTCCGTGGCACACTGAACGTCACCTGCATCGACAAAATATGACAGTGGTACAGTATTGTTAAAGCCTTCAATGAAGTCCCTCCAAGTGCTTAGATGGTCGATCACACCGGATTTGAGGTAGATCGTACCGAGATCGCTCATGCTGGCGTAGAATTTCACGATCAGCCTCCATGGATTCTCGAACACATTGCGCTCCATGAGATGCGCAATCAAATAGTCATGGAAGCGCTTGGCCGCTTCTGCGCCACCCTCCTTACCGGCTTTTACATGCTCATTGAGCAGCTGCGAAGGTCGATTAGTATTTGTCTTACACTTGTATTCAATCACAAACCATTGAGGCATTGCCATGCATCAGCACAACCACAAAAGGCGCATTATCGTCGATCAAGCCTTCCGGGCTATCAATGCGCGCATAGTACTCTGGAGATATCCTGCTCGGCCATCTAGTGATTTGGTGTTCCACGTCCGGTAAAATCACAGGCACATGCCCGTGGTTACCATCACACTGCGCTGTCATCATTCTCGAAGCTCTATTGTCAACCGCATCTGCTCGCAGCTCTAAATCGGCAATCTTCTGCAGCATGATCTGAGTAAGTCAGTGGGAAGCAAAAGCTCGCAGGAGGAGGCTCGCACCTTGACAAGCTCATCTCGCTCCAACGCGTCATACTTGACGAGTTCGTATTTGTGCTTGAATTCCTCCATCGTGGATGCTGCCATAGATACGTGTTGATATGTGCTCCAGTCATGATGTATTGAATGCTCTCAGTAACAGAGGTGCTGCCAACATCAGCTATGCCAAAGAAACGCAATATCGTCCAGCAGAAAAGCCGTCGAAGTATATCCACGAAAGCTTCGTATAATGTTCACGCGCAAGAGGCCTGTGCTCAAGCTCACTTTCAGCATACAGATTTGAAGTCTGTGCTCAATAGATGAAGCATACCAGCGAAATTGCCGACAGAGCTCTATGTCATCTGCCAAAGAGCCGCATCAAGCTCGTGCTTACCATGGTATTGAGACAGAAGGATATGAAGTGTTTGGCGGCTATCATCGTTGCGCGAACGTAGGAAATCTGTTGAGACAGGCATGACGACCTCATCGCCATTGATGAAGTACTTCATCAAGGGCACAGGAGTTTTAGCACACAAGAAAAATGAAAATACAGTGTAAAGAATTGGAAGAAGCTCGAGCAACAGCGAAGATTAACAGCAGCCTTGGCATAAGAAATTAGGTGCATGGTACGGTGACACGATGTCAACTAAGCAATGACTTTAGGCTATTATGAGATTAGTGTAGGCTGTACCAAGCTTGGGACAAAGCAGAAGTATAGGCACCCTGCGAATCGGTGAACTCCTCCACCTCGTGTGCACAGACCTCGCAGGAAATCAAAGTCACAAGTACACCAGCAATTGAGATGACCCACGGTCGGTGTCAACCATACTATTGATAGGTGCTCAGGGTAAACTCTGATTGCTGCATGTGTATGATTCCCTTGGGATTTCAAGTACTTGTTTAATCATTGCTCGTAAATCACAATGACAGGCAGTCAATCGAATTTGGCCAGCCATCATCAATTCTTGAAAGCTGTCCAATACACACCTGATCCCTCGTGTGACGTCGTCAAGGAGGCTGCAGCCATTCTGACTGCTTCCAGGTTCGACATTTCGAGAGGTCAACAAGAGCCTGCATTTTTGACGCTGCATTGAGAGGCTTCCTGGCTGTAATGTTTGTCTCAAGCTGCTCATACTGCGCCCAACGAGCCACAGCCGGGGTTTAGGAAGATGGTGGCTGAATGGACCACAGCCTTGATAGGAGTAATAGTGTGCATGCTTTCGATTTCAATCATGGTCTTTCGCTGTCAGGGTACAAGCTGGAGAAATGTTCCACGTATTGACGATGCGTTAGCGAGCAAACACACGAAGACGATTGCTCACGCAGAATTCAGCGAGTAGAAAATAAAGTCAATATCGACGTGAAAAGCAATAAACACAATTTGAGCGGCCGCATCCAACTTCGATCAGAGCCGGCTTCAATATGCCGAGCACAACGCTTCAGCCTGGTCATTGTTCATCGGTTGTTCAGATCCCGAGCTCATTGTTGACCCATCTACTGCTAGCAGCACATATGTGTAATAGTCGAAACGACACTTCACAATCAAGCCCTCATAGCTCAGCGGTAGAGCGTTGGACTGCAGTCAGCCTGTTCATCTGAAGGTCGTCGGTTCAAATCCGGCCAGGGGCTATTCTTTTTGGATTTTTAGTAGAGCTGCCGGGCTTGAAGCGACAAGTCTCTGGTGAGCAGATATAGAAGCACACTGGATCAACCAGAGACAGTCACATTGTGATGCTGTCGCGCGTGTGTCGATGTATCGGTACAAATGGGCAGCGGTACGTTGTGAAGACAAGTAGCAAGCTTTGAAGTCACAGATTGATCGGGGACCGCACTTCGCCAGACTTGCCCTTCGAAGAGTCATGGAATACTTATCAGTGATAAGCATGACTCGCAAGGACTTTGTCGAAACATTTTCTGGTTGCGACAGCCAGTGCGAATAGTGATACTGACGTTGAATAAGACGAACACACGCTGCTCGAGGCTGGGGAAATGGACAACATGCCACCATATAAGAAGAGAAAGCTTAGCCATGATAGCTCGGTATCAGAAGATTCTGAAGTTGAGCAGCAGAATGTCCCAGCCGACACATCACCGACCGACGACGAGGCAGTGAACGTAGAAGCAGAAGATGAGACAAAGAGTTTTCAAGATCTAGGACTAATCGATCAGTTATGCGAAGCTTGCGAACATCTTGGTTACAAAATGCCAACTCCAATCCAGGCACAGTCTATTCCATTAGCGCTTCAAGGTCGGGATATCATAGGCCTAGCAGAAACTGGAAGCGGCAAAACAGCTGCGTTCGTGCTGCCGATCCTGCAGGCTCTCATGGAAAAGCAGCAGACACTACATTCTCTGATCCTAGCCCCGACCCGAGAACTTGCCTATCAGATCGGCGAGAACATATCTGCACTAGGTGCATTCATTGGGGTAAAAAGAGCAGTACTTGTGGGCGGCATGGATATGATGCCACAAGCGATCGCGCTTGGTAAGAAACCGCATATCATAGTCGCGACTCCAGGACGACTGCTTGATCACTTAGAAAATACAAAGGGCTTCTCGTTACGGCAGCTGAAATATCTCGTCATGGACGAAGCAGATCGAATGCTGGACTTGGACTTCGGAGCAATTCTGGAAAAGATATTGAAGAACGTGCCAAAAGAAGGAAGAAGAACATACTTATTTTCTGCTACCATGTCAAGCAAGATTGAGTCATTGCAAAGAGCAGGTCTTTCGAATCCTGTGCGCGTCTCTGTATCGCGCGACAAATATCAGACAGTGGAGAAGCTCAAACAGTCTTTCTACCTGATTCCGCATAAACACAAGGATATCTGGTTGGTACATGTACTAAACAAATTTGCTGGGCAGACAGGCATAATTTTCACAAGGACTGTAAATGAAGCACAAAGATTATCGATAATGCTCAAATCGCTCGGCTTCTCCTCCGTACCAATACATGGCCAACTCTCGCAAAATGCGCGACTGGAAGCACTAAACAAGTTTAGAGCGAAGTCGAAGAATCTGCTTGTAGCCACAGACGTGGCAGCTCGTGGTTTAGATATTCCTTCCATGGATCTTGTGATCAACTACGATCTGCCAGATAGCAGCAAGACGTACGTGCACCGCGTTGGACGAACAGCAAGAGCTGGAAAGAGCGGTGTAGCAATTTCCATGGTCACGCAGTACGATGCTGAGCTGTGGTTGAGAATTGAGCATGCGCTGGGCAAGAAGATCGAGAACCACGACTACGATGGTGAAAAGGAGGAAGCTATGATCTTTGCAAACAGTGTCAGTGAGGCACAGAAGGCTGCTACTCTTGAAATGAAGGATTTGCATGAAAATAGAGGGAAGAAAGGTGCTACACTACGAAATACTCGAGGCAAGAAGACTGTGGTGAAGAGGCGTCGAGATCATATGGATGCTGATGAAGGCTAGTGGTAGAGCTTGGCCAAATAACTTTCGAAGACATCTGCTTTTAGCCTCTTGAGTGCCTTGCGGGGAAGCGATGAAATTTTATATTCATACTTATTTCGAGAAAAAGCTGCATAGGCTATGCGTTTTACTGGCACGGGTTCATTCTCATTCCTTTTATAGGTCAACGCCGTTGAAAACAACTGAATACAAGCGCAGCGGACACGACCAATACCTTCACGGAAGAATAGCGTAGTACTTAGTCATCTCATACGCTTTTCACATGCCTACACGCTGCTTTTACGTCAATGCTATACCAAGCATCGAATTTGTCAGGAGTCTCCGAACGACCCAGACATAGGCGCTTATCCAGGTGAGGACAGTATAGGCTCGCTGGCGCTCAGTGGTCATGTGGCAATCGAGTAGATACCTAGGACACTAGCGATGACGCCCTCACTCCAGCAAGCCTGAAAGCGAGTCATGTCTCTCTTCGATATACTCGAGCTATTCAATCATCGCCCAATTTGAGCTTGTTCATCAGTCTCTTCATCTTGCTCTCTTCGGTGGGTCGGCTGTTTAGCTGTTCTTCCTTCTCTCGGCTCGACCTGGCATTGATGTCCAGCAATGCTAGCATCGCCTTCACAGGTCGATCCTGCAGCGTCGCGAGAGTTTCCCGTGCCTTGATCTGCTCTCTTTCCACCATGTTAGAGTCACGCAACCTCATCGAGATAAGAGAGTCTTTCAGGACCAACCCCATTCCAGATACAGCAACGATTTCTCCTATATCAATGTCATCAAACGCCGACAGCAGATTCTGACCTGGGACTATCGTGAAGGCTTGATCCATTGGATTCGGTGCGTTGGCTGATGGTGTCGCCTCCATCGTCTTTCGAAATTCAGCCATGTCGATTTTGACACCACTTTTTTCGATGTTCTTGCATATCCTGTCGGTGAATCCAGCGTGCGGACCCACAACGCCAATCGTGGTCAAATCGTGCACTGTGGTGCCGCCGACCTGGTCCGATGATGTGTAGGCTGCCGTGAACGTGGGCACATGTGAGTGTGCGACTTGTTCGGCTTCTTCACCCAATTTCTGCATCATGTGAGCACGATCGAGCTGCAAAAAGACCTCAGGAGATGCTTCTGTGCACCACTTAACAACTTCTGCAACCATGAATGCTTGAATGCCTTCCTTCGAGTAGTTTCCAGGGTGGTGCAATGTAGCAAGGATCTCGCTGAGTGCTGGTCTGACATCCGTTGTATTCCCAGGTTGCCAAAGATCGAGAATCCGTTGCATTGTGAATGTGGTAATCTTGACAGCTACACGACCTGCCAAGGCATTCAGGGGATGGTCGTAGTGGTCTTTGCAAAGCTGCGAGTGAGTGGGATCTGTGGCTTTGGATTTACTGTCAAAAATGCTTCCTTCACCTTGCTGCGACTTGACCTGTTGATCCTTGACAAGTAGTTCTGTCGATTGCTGTTGAAGCACACCAGAGATATCCTTCAGGACTGGACTTAGAACCACGCCTAAGGCTGCATAGATGAATTTGTCAATGGCCGTCGAGATCTTTGCGATGGCGTTTGCCACAGCGTCGATGGTCAGGTGATCATATACCCATCTGACAATCTTATCGCGAACTTTGAAAATGGGCTGCAGGGCTTCCCAAAGCATTGCTGGAGTTTCATTTAGCTTTCCCCAATCAGCAGGCTCTTGTGTATTGAACTTGCTGATGCTTTTGATGTCATCGAGAAAGTCGTCACCACCGATACCAGCAAGCAATGTCAGAAGTGCTTTAGAGGTTGTGGAGAAATCATCGTGCGGTCCGTTGATGCGTCTCTGCAGACCAGGTAAACTTAGAGCAGATACTTTGTCCTCGGCCTCACCTAGCAAGGACTGGTATAAGTCCAGTGCGCCGAATGTGCCAGTCACTAGTGGAGCATACAGTCCTCGAGCAGTTTCGACTTTCGCTGCGCCACCAGTAAATGCGAAAACATTGACCATTGCTTCAGATGCCGGCAGAGTATTCTGTGCACCTAGCATCTGAATGCATAGCTCGACCCAGTTCGAGTGAGCGACAAAGTCTTCCAATGTATGCAATGCAGCACCAAGGTGCGTATATGCTTCCGGATCTCGAGCCCGACCACAAGCAATAGCTGCGACGAGCTGGCGTTCGATGAAGGCGAGGCTCGTCTCGTTGACGCCGGTGAACTCCTCATTGCGTACGTAATTCTTCATTCCTGTCTGTCGCTGGATTGCCAGCTCTTCAGGCAGCACTTGCAAGCGTAGTTGAGTGTAGGGCGGGTGCTCAGAGCCACCTTCATAGCCCTTTGGATTATCGATGTGTTCTTCTGGCCTGTAACAGCCTAATCGTTCTGAAGTAACCTCAAACTCGCCCGTCGAATACCCGAACTGAAGATGGGCGAATATAGCTACTACAGCCCGGAGGATAGGCTCAGGGACCAGCTCAATTGCTTTGCGGTCGATGAGCTGACTGAAGTCACGTAACCAGTTTCCAAAATAGATCTGTCGTGTTAATGTTGAATGAACATGTGTCAGAAAATAGACATTAAGCAGAATATCGCCATGGCGGTAGTTGACACCCTGTCGACTCGAGCCGCGTGCTACATAACCCGCACCAAAGGCCTCAGCTGGTCGTGCATAAAACACCAAAGCCAAGACCAGGATGCCGGCGAGGCTGTATGTTAGTGGCATCGTGCTCGACGATTATGCAGATGGTCGATCTCGGATGTCGATCAACGTGTTGGAGAGCCAAAGGAATTTCTTCCTTATTCTCGAACAGTAAGGGTCATCATTGATTAAGAACTCGCTTTGCAAGCATCTTGAGTCTAGCTAGTTGTCTGGCGCTTACGTTTTATTAAGCATAAGATTACCTCCATATACAGGTTTCCTAGCCACAGCAGCTGATGATGCGTGGAGAAGGTCGCTGATGATGACACCATACTAGCATGTGAAAGGAGCCGAGCTGGAACATGGAACTGCTTGGAGGGGATGCTGTCGTATGATTGGTCAGAGATTTCAGATACATCTGAAGAGCTCTGATTGGTGTACGGAGTATACACGACAAGGTAGCAGTGGAACACTTAAAGATAGCCTCGTGTCTTTGATCTGTTTCTTGTACTTCGTCCATTGCTTCTCCATGCTAGCCGGTAAGGAACTGTTCTTGCGGTCTTGGTTACTCGCCCTGTGATATATCGGACATAATGACAACGTCTCACTTCAGGACGACTGTGCTAGTATATCCGTCCTGCTTTGGCCATTCTGAAAGTATGTAGGTACAAAGAGACAATGAGTGATCTCATCTCGTCGCCAGAAGATCAAAACCTCCAGCGTTGTAATCTCTGAGCTTGGTGTGGTGTAACCAGTCGTGTTGTCAATGTTCACGCCTGGCATGACAGAAACTGACAACATAGATTGCTCAAGAGCAAGAAGCCGTTGTTGACATTCGCAATGAGCACCAGACGTACTGTGGCTTTGCATATCTTCAGAGCCTCATTGCTTGCTCATATCCTGAAAGCAAGTAATGCTAAGATCTTCACCAGACTCATGAGGAAACGTATCTCCGCCTGTTTGCAGATTCTTGGCATTTACTTCCGTCATCGGAAAGCAGAAACGAAACTAACAAATCTTTGAACATCGACTTTTAGACTTCGTCATGTTGGAGATCATCCGGCATTCCGGAGAGCACGCGTGGACAAATTGATTGTGGTCAGTTTCTGTTCAAAGGAATTTGTAGTTGTGTGGGACATTTCCACTTTTCAGAGCATGGATAGACAGGATTTCACGAAACCAAACCGAGGAGTATGCTGAAACAAATCTTTGTCGCGACGCTATTGGTAGTGGCTTGCGTCAGTCTTTTGGTCTCCTTACTCGATATTAATCCTGTCGGAAGCCTGCAAGCCCGACAATACCATCATGACCTCAACAAACGAGGAAATGAGGGCGGTACGCCTCGCCTGCCATATGGAACAGCACCGTTGAACGCTACACAGCTCCCAGGGATTCTCAGTACAAGGACAGACTGGAACAAAGACTCACAATCTATCGACTCGATCCGAAACAAGCTGGCTGTATATGCTTACGCTGTTGATGGCAAAGAGTTCTCGGTATTAAATCAGGTATTCAGTGCTTCTGCAGTCGCAAATTACTCGAGCTCTCTCGGCACGCTCAATGGGGAAATCGAAATCAGTGCGGCCTTGTCGAGGAACATGACAAACTCGACGACACAACATTTGCTTGCTAGCACTTTTGTCTTATTTTCTGATTTAAGAGATGCCTTTAGTGTAACCAATTTCCAAGTAACCACATTCGCAAAAGAGGGCACGAGCCAAGCGTTCGGACAATTCCAAGATAGCTGGTTTCGCAGAAATAGTCGGACACAAGATTGGCAAATTGTGTACAGGAACGTAATATGGACGCGGTAAAGTCGTTATTCATTCTACTGTTCCATGTCTTGAACAAGTTTGCATGTGATCATTTGTTCAGGTTTCGATGCTGAATCGAGGACGTTCTATTCGCATAGATCGAAGTCAAGGAGGCATTTGTCAAAAGCATCGACTCAACCCATCTCATGAAATATGGGGTCCTGCTTGAAATAGTGTTTTTCCAGCAAACCTACTCTCTCGATCAGATCGGCGTTGTACAATCTCAATACCCATTCATCGAGGTCTGTATCCCCTGCAAACTCCAGGAAGCGCCAGCCTACACGCCAGTGCAGCGTGACAGGGAAACCTCGAGCTGGACCTTGCTTTTGCAAGTCAAATACGGCACGGGTCATGCCGTTTGGGAAACGCTGATCAACTGCGTCTTTAATCGCAGTACGCCACTCTTTATGGCGCTTGAGATACTTTATTGCGTAGTCGAAGTTGGTTTGGTCACCTGGGGAGTGATCCCAGTCTAAATCGAACTCGAACGATGTGAGAGCTGGGAAGAGAGTTGAGACATTGCGGATCAGGTCTGGGTCATTGCCAGCATAGAAGACACGACGCACCAGATTTATTGATCGTTGAGATTGAGCATTGTCGTACGCTGTCATTTGTGTTGTATAGCTCGGGAAACAAGCCCTGACTTCATCTGATCTCCAGTTGATCTCATCGATGCTGTGGCGTCTGAAGGTGAATCTTACAAATGAATAGAAAACAGGTAGAGCTTCTGTATGCAGCTGCTTGCACGTCAAAATGATATTGAGCATCCACGACAGTGGCTGTAGACTAGTTCTGCGCGGTTGAATTGGATCTGTATGCATCCGCACATCTGCATGAGCATCTTCTGGCGCAGTAAGTGTTGAATAGTGGACAGCATTAGCGCGTACAGCTTGACCTGTGAACAGATATTTAAACACCTGCAGACGAACTTCGATCGGCAGTGTGAGGAGCAACAGGCCGACAGACATTCTCTTGTGATTGAGTTACTGCCGCTGGAGGTCAAGTATGATGTATTCAATGCCTGGTACACACCAATTTCGAGTCGTGTCAGATTTCGTGAATCAATAGATAGGTAGCTCTGCTATCTACCTAGGTATCTATTGCCTGTGACCGGGCCCTGAAGTGTCTATATTTCGAGCTAGGTCCAGGCCTGGCTGGCTCGGGTTCGACACCTCAACACTAGTGGCACAATCCAAGAACGTGCTGTGACCAAATATCAGCGCCGAGTTGTGATATTCTCAACGGTATGTATGCGGTGCAAGCTCCAACGACCATGCAGGCTTGTGAACCCGTCAATAATGATGGTAGCACATCTCGAACTGTAAAGACTGGCTGAAATTTAGCTTGTTGTTATCAAAGGACGTGCCTGTCCTTGGTTCAGACCTCGGCCAACCTTCCAAGCTATTGCGCCTTCGCAGTTGCTGGCACTTCTTCGCTACCTCATTTGTGCACTAACATTTCTTCGTACTGGAAAACCTTTGACAATGCCGCTACCTGATCACAATAATGAGCTGAGATACCCACTAGAAATATCTCGTTTCCATATGGTTTCCCAACGTGCAGAAACCTTTGCCGAGATGACCCTCTTTTGCCGCTACGTCTCAAAGTCTATTTCCTTCTAGATTCTTTTCGAAGCAGGCCTTCAGCGCCGCCATATGTGATAAACAACGAGCTGAATACCGTCCATGCAAGCCACAAACTCTCCATGCCTATATCATGTCGCTGAGCGGTCGAGCCTCACTGGCTAGCGACTTTTACCTGTCTCGCTGCAGGAATGAACATGCACAATCGGCTTAGCTCTCGGTCGGTCCGCTCAAGGTCTATAGAGCTTCCTCGATATGTCCCGTTACACTGCTCAACCCAAGAGAAGCGGCCTTCAGAAAACATGGCGCAGCTGAGACTATCCAGCTATCCGGAAAGACCGGACTTCCCCTTGACACTGGAGCTATATATTGTGCTTCCTATCAATAATGTCATTCTGTGATCTACAAAGAAACTGCTAATTGTAGACAGTTAAGAGCCTAGTCCTTCGAGGTTCGATAATACGACATGACTCAATTTCTTCGACGAGTGCTGTTAGCTTCAACTATTTTCAGTTCGCTTGTGACATCTTCTGATCTTGAAGTCCGGGCTCCTGCAGCATGTTCCAGTGGCATCTATGCTCAACTTTCGGTGTTAGCTGGTGATGCTTTGGTGTCAGCTTACTGCTCAGCAGTCGCTCCAGTAACATGCACGACGCCAGCACCGAAGATCAAGCGTGCAGCGCTAAGCACCACCACTACAACGACTACAAAATCGAGTAGCAGTACTAGCACTACTACCAGATCCTCAGCAACTGCAACCACCAACCCCATACGTACCAGTACTCAGACCACATCACAAGCAACAACTGTCACCAAGGCCATAACTATAACTACGACTACAAAACCAGCTAGTACGACAACCTCTGGAAATGTCAGACTGTCAGCCTGGAGCTCGTTCCTAGCTCAGGTACGGGCGGTGATCTTCCGCTTGTGCGTGTCTGACCCAACCACCCACGAAGGCTTGTGTCGTATTTACGACGTCCACAACCACCAAGACTTCGATAACAGTAAGCAAGCTACATCATTGCAGGAACGCAAGCTAAATTTATACAGACCGCAACTGTTTCAACGACGATAACGACGACTACAACCACCACTACCAGCACCTCTACGACCACAGCTATCACCACTAGAACAATTGCTACTACCGTACCGACCACGACAACGTCAACGACGACAAGTTCGACAACGACAAGTTTAGCAACAACTTCAAGCACAGGCACCACCTCCAGCACCACGACATCCTCACCCTCGTCTACAACCGGAAGTTGTGCTTCCACGGTCTCGGACCGGTGCGATGGACTCGCAACACCAGCTTGCCATCGACAGGACTATCCAGTCGGGTCCACCTCGAACAATGGAGGCTGTCAGGGGTGCCTCAAACGAGTTGCAGCATGTGACGATGGAAATACCTACTGCTTCTCTGGATATGCCTGGCAAGGGCCCGTCTGTCAATACGATTCCGATTGTTGGGCTTGGGATCAGTATGACAACAACTACGTCTGTGCAGCTGGTAACTATTGCGTAAGTAATAAGGCGCCATATGAGTGCTTCGCAAATCCAGATCCAAGCCCAAGTACGACTACCACGACTGCTGCTTCGACTTCGACGACAAGTGATGACAGTGGATCAACAACTCCAATAAAGCGAGCTGTTGAAAGGGCATATCCTGTTAAGTTAGTCCGAGCTGAAGAGATGGGGATCGTCGGTAAGCAGTGGAGATATGGCGAGATCATTCTTGTTGGATGATTATACTCGATCGGAATCATAATGAGGATCCTGAGGTAGACTTTCAATCCCACCGAATTTGATTGTCTCGAAGTTCGCATGTTCAATCGTGTATTCTTGAGATCTAATTGCGTCCCCGTTGTGACCACCAGATCGCAAATCGTGCTGTGAACCGAGTCGAAGACCCAGAGGGGCCTTTGAGTGGTAGTAGTGTACATACGCTTAGTCGCTATAGTTGGAAAATATGCTAGAAATAATCGAATGGAGTTGAAAACCGAAGCAATCGTTGAAAGCTTGGCATGTTATAAGCCCTGCTATAGGTAGAGATGCAAGGCTGAAACAGCCTGTCGTAAGGCTGCTGCGAATCGGAGGGGTGTCCGCGACTGCCGTGCTTGTCGTGTATTGACTGAACCATTTGAGCGACTGCGCATCACTTCGAACAGCTTGATATTCATAAAAAGACACGTCCAAATGGTGTAGTATTTCTTCACGAATTCAGCGCATTTAATTGGTGCTCAAAAGTGAAATCGCGACTCCAATCAAATCCTGGTCGTGTTTTCTACAGGGTTGGCTCTCCAACCGACCGAGCGTGTTAGTATTTCTCCAGGCTGAGTCTATTGCTCGCTCTCATGTCTGCTGTGATCACCACAACCATGGCCGGCGAGTCTAGGTACGTATTGATTATTCTCTACATAATCGCTTTGCTAACAAGCATACAGGCAAGAACTACTGCATTGGCTAAACAGCCTGTTGCAACTCAACATTACCAAAGTAGAACAATGCGGAACAGGGTTAGTAACATCTTGCAACTGCGCTGAAACAGAATTGACTGACTTTCATGCAAAGGGCTGCATTATGTCAAGTGTACGATTCCATCTTCCTCGACGTGCCTATGAGCAGAGTCAAATTCAACGTCAACACCGAATACGCCTACATACAAAACTTCAAGATTCTCCAGAACACGTTTACTAGACATGCGGTCGAGAGGACTGTACCGATTGAGAGTCTCACAAAATGCAAGATGCAGGACAATCTCGAGTTCCTGCAATGGACCAAGCGCTTTTGGGACGCGAACTTTCCAGGTCATGAATACGACGCTCTAGCTAGGCGGAAAGGTGCTGGCGTATCAGCTCCATCGGCACCAGCGCCAATGTCAGGTAGAACTTCGACATCTTCAGCACGCAAACCAGCAGCACCCGTTGCAGCAAGAAGCACACCACGAGCTGCCCCTGCAGCAGGAATTGGTGCAACAGGTGGCGCAACAGCATTAGCATTGAGACAGGAAAATGAGACTTTGAAAGAAGCAATTGCAGGACTCGAAAAAGAGCGAGACTTCTACTTTAGCAAACTGCGAGATATAGAATTGCTCCTGCAGACTGCGGTAGAGCAAGATCCAGAAATCGAGAAGGACGAAAACGGCATGATCAAGCAGATACAAGCCATCTTGTACAGTACAGAAGAAGGCTTTGAGATACCGCTAGAAGCAGAAGATGGGGCTAACGGCGAGGAGCCGGAGACGTTTTAGTTGATGACACGCTTGGCGCAAAAGATACGACGAGATGAGCTGATGATCATTAGAGGGAAAAAGAATCCTGAGCAAGCATTGTTCGTGTTTAAGGTCGTTGCCAGAGACGTGTGGCCGATGGGCAATGGCTTACATAAAGTCGACTTTCGCAGGACTCTGATCAAAGCGAAGAAGGAATTCGATACCCAGGGCAGGAAACTTCGTTTTAGCAAGCAGAGGAAGATAGGCAAAGCCAGTATGTGTTGGTTTGGCTAAACAGGTAGCATGTCACAAGGACAACTCTTCGAGGAGGCTCATAGGTCAACACTGCTCAGAGCATATTGCAATAAGCAAAAGTGTCATGACTGTGTGGCCATAAAAGTCCATGAAATGCCGGTCCCCCATCGCCTTTGATCGTCGGGTTTTCGTCGTAGTATACCACTTCGGTGCCGCGACACAAAGTGATCGTATACAGGGTTCCATTTTCAGAATGTGTCCCATCAAATGCTCGAATGTCAAGTCTACCTTCTACAGTCACGAATATGTGGCATGTTGCAACTATGCACCAAAAATCCATCACTGCAGGTGAATTAGGCATCGGACCCTGCTGCAAACCGAGCCCAAAAATAGTCTTCTGGAAGGCGTGCTAGCGTGGCTTAGCGAGCTCGAATCGGAGGAACGCTGACCGATTTCCGATATGTCGATGGAACCTTGGACAAGCTTACGGCCAGCTGAGAAACATTCAAAAGTTAGTGTTGATATCGAATATGTTTGGCGATTGACATAGACATAGACTAACACTAATCACTTTTTTAGACCGCTTATTCCGTTTCAGCAGAAGGATATTGTTTCGTAACTGTATTACCGGAAGGCAGCTAAAGAAACGTGGATAGAAGCTCATTCAGGGGTCAACGAACGCCATCAGCTTCATCAACATAGACTACGAAAGTCATTAAAGGTCGTCGCAAAGCATTAACAAGGTCTTCACACAGACTACCCACATCAGCACAATGGCAGCGTTTAGCAGGTTCGCCACTATAGGCGCTTTCGGCGCTGGTGGTCTCGCCACAACATACTTCGTCAGCACAGGCTACTCGAACTACCTCAATGCACATGCGGAATCATCACTGTCACTGCCATCGGACTCGAAAGCAGCTCTCAAGAAAATGGACTGGAAAGGCTTCACAGAAATGAAACTTCAGTCGTCAGAACAAGTCAATCACAACGTGAAGAGACTGACCTTTTCTCTTCCAACAGAAACTTCAGTCACAGGCCTTGCACCAATCACATCCTTACTGACGAGACATACGCCTGAAGGTGCATGGATCCCAGTCTTTAGACCATACACTCCAGTCAGCGACAATGACGTACCTGGAACAGTAACGTTCATGATCAAACGCTATGAAGGTGGCAAGGGCTCGACGAAAATGCATTCCCTCAAACCAGGCGACAGCATGCTGTTCAAACCACTCGTTGAATTCGAGTACAAGCCAAATGAGCACAAGAGTATTTTGCTGATTGCTGGCGGAAGCGGTATCACCCCTCTATATCAGCTTACCAGAAACATTCTGCGAAACCCTGAGGACAAAACGAAAGTCACGCTCGTGTACGCCAATAATTCAGAGCAGGACATCTTGCTCAGAAAAGAATTTGACGAGTACGAGAAGCAGTACCCAGGCAGATTCCAGAAGCTCTTCACAGTCAGCAAGAAGACCGGTACAGATTCCGATGTGCAGGAAGGATATGTGAGCAAAGCTATGATTGACAGTGTGTCAAATGACGGTAAATTCGACTTTGTTTGTGTTTCCGGACCACCGAAGCAAGTTGAAGCTGTCGCTGGTGCGAAGGGCTTGGGCGGTTGGACTCAGGGCAGTATGGGTGGCGTACTTGCACAACTTGGATACACCAAGGACAATGTACGGAAGTTCTAAGGACTTCGTATCCTTGTGCGCGGCAGAACTGCAGCTGAACTTGCGCATCGACAAGTAGGGCCTTCCAATTGGGGCTGAAATTCTGGATCTCTGCTTCAGCAAATTAGGAGCAAGAAGATGTACTTTATAGTAGAAGAATGCTTTTGTTTGTATATAAACTGATTTATAGGCCTGTATTCAGTCTCATACCTCTCGTGCACGCTTCGTCGTGTCCTGTCAGCGACATCGAGCTCAGAATAGTCATGGTCCGGGATCAAAGTCAATTGTTTGGGGATGGACATTTTATTCATGAAATTTGTACGCCTAGAATCGACGGTGCCGGACTTCATTTCTCTAAATATTCTATCATCTTCCTCACTTGGCAATCGCACGTTCTCCTGGCTTCCGGGAAAGACATACTCATCATGCACATGATCGTTGTTGTTGTTGTTGTTCAAGATCATGCCTGCTGTAGTTGTCCTAGGATGCCTGAAGTTGTGCCAACTCCACTCGGATTTAGGCTCAAGTTTGATCCGAAGCACATACGCTATGACATGTACAAAGCTTCACTCAGCATCATATCCACTCATGTTCCAGCATATTTCTCAAGTAGATGGTTGAGCATCCGCAACGTTCCATTGCGACATTTATGTAGCTGCTGGAGGCCTTCCTCTGGACTAGCATCGCCGTATCTCACCATGTATCACCACGATCTCGCACGTGGTTCCACATCTGTATCCTCGCTACGCTCGCTACAAACACTTCGCATCTGAGCACTCCACTGAGCTTACGTGCATGGCCTGACTTGCGTTACAATACTTCACTTCGAGCTTGATAAGCGAGTGATAGCACTATCGCAAACATGCAAGCTTTCGGTATGCTACTGATTTCGTTCTCTGTCACAGTCCAGCCTTCAGTCACTCCATTCCATGATCACCCTCCATGAATCGTCCCAATTCCTCTTCGTCCACATTACTGCGGAAACAAGCACTAAACAATTTGAACTTCACAGTGCCCAAGAACAGAAAAGTAAACACAAGCCTACAATATCCATATACGAACGACTGACTCGACCTCTAGCCGAAATTCGAATTGGTCCTGTCCATCCTTGATCTGACAAACATACCTCTTGTCGTCGGCCACGTCTCCGTAAAATGGCATCTTCCTTCCTCCTCAGCCGCCGAGCATCGTGGTCGCACGGACAAATCACGAATCATCGAACACCGCGCAAACTTTGACTACAACAAAACCCTACCTGTGCGCTTGACGATCGACAAAAACGGCTACCTCCAGCCATGCGACATCTACTTCGAGATCCTCCAGGAATTTGACTCCGTCCGAGGCGGCAAGGTACATTTAGGAAATGTGAAGCTTAATCTAGCCGAGTTTACAGGTGACATTGGCGCAGAAAGAGAGCTCGAAGAAGGCGAAGAAGGTATGGTGACACGACGTTACCTTATGCAAGACTCGAAAGTCAATGCGACATTGAAGATTGGTATCTCAATGCGACAGATTGATGGTGACACGAACTTCATCGCACCACCATTACGGTCAGCGATGGTGATCGGAGGGATTGCAGGCATTGTTTCCGCGGAAGCGGGCGGCGACGCTAGCGACGACATGCCGAGTATCGCGTCCAAGAGTCGCGAACTATCAGAAGCTCAAGACATGTATCGTCGTACGCTGGCTGCGAGTTGGGCTTGTGAACGAGGTGAATTGGCGCCTGATAAGCTGATTGAAGATTTGTTCTCTGGTGGTGACGGTGGAAAGATGCACATCGCACCGACGAGTCAGATGGGCAGGATCGGATACATGAGACAGGATAGGGATAGCAGTAACAGTAGTGATGCTGATTCAAGAAGAGGAAGAGGTGGCAGCATGAGTGGCAACAGCCTGACACCAGACATGGCTCGACATCAAGGTCACAGAAGAGGTGGAAACGGCACAAATGGGAGTCAAGAAAGCGTGGGGAGTGCGGTCAGCGGAAGAGGCAGTATTGAGCAGCAGATGAAGCACAGTACACCTGGACGTGGCCATCATCACAAGCATAGTCGGCACAAGAACGCGTCTGGCTATCAAGAGGTCACTGAATTCGATCTGAGAGACGACTTGAGGTCTTGGCATGTCAATGTTGAGAGCTAGGAGGTATCATCGGGTGCTGGCAGGGACTTTTTGTCGTGTTTATCAAATTGGTAATGAGTCAAGATCGAAATGCTGCCTGCTTACAACATATACCTGGAGTGGCCGGTCCCACGACGCAAAAGACACCATTGACTGGACAATGAACATACTCTATTTCAAGTCAGCCCCAATACTGGCCAATCACAAACGCAGCCTGTGCGACCAAGGCAGCATACCTTCAGCCTAACAACATTCGAATTATGTATTCTCTGTCAGGATCGAACAGATTTGATTCTGCTACAGCGTTGAGAAACAGCTGGGTAGAAGCTCATGGAGTCTTCAACTATAGTCCTTGAGCCTGTGCTAGAAGCAAAAGCACGTGTGCTCGAAGATGACATCTGCACAAGAATTCACCAACCAGAGACCCACCGATCATCCACGAATCTAGACGATGCAGACGACGACTGTGTGATATGCTATCTGAAACTTCACCGTCCAGCTCGAACAAATTGCGGTCATACAGCATGCGAGAACTGTCTGCTGCACTGGTCTCTTTCAGCAATGGACTTGAAAGCTACGAAGGACATCCCATCGAACCTCGGACTTAGCATCGATGGCATAAAGTTCAAGTGTCCGACTTGCCGGACATATACATCTGCATTCTTCGATGCTGATCGTGACTCAGTGCTAAGAATTAGATATCCTGATGAATACGCAGAGCGCGATATCAAGGCTACTGAGGAAGCGAACGATGAAGATGCCGTCCAGACGATGGTGCTGATGTACGGCAACTCCCATCGCGACATGGATACTGAGATCGACGAAGATTCCGGTCTCAAACTGAAGCACGAATTCACATTCTTCGTGCAAAGTTCACGACCAGACTTGATTGAGAAGGTCGAGGTCGTGCTGCATCCTGGATACAGGCAAGACAGACTCGTCACGTTGACTCAGCCACCATTCTCGACCACCCACAAAGCGTGGGGATACTTTACAGTGTTCGCCGGTGTAACACTCACAGAGGGCTGGGAGTGGGTCGATGAAGCGTTGGCGGTTGATAGTGATGCTACAAAAGGCCGGTGTAAGGATCGACTACCTTTAAGATGGCCATTGCAGCTAGAAGGAGAAGGTGGACAGCAGACACGATTTGCAAAGATGAGAAAGGTGAAAGGAAAGGACAAAACTGATAGTGACGTCGAAGAAGAAGATCTCGAGTCATTAGCTGCATTCATGAGTGAGAAGGAAATTGAGACGCTAAGGCAGACGAGGATGGCGAAGAAGAGAGCGTTACGGGAGGGCTGAGCTGGAACGTCTGTCTAGAAATTGTCTTTGACTCGGTATGTAGAACCTGCGAAGTCACAGGTTCCCTGGTTTTCGAACCATCCGCCTTTCTTATGGCAAGACAGGATGTAGTTCGTCTGCGATGCGCTTCTCAGCGACACTAATATCTCATGAAGTTATGCCCGTCAATTTCATACAGTCAACCTCTCTGTCTCACTTGCGCAGAAAGGAAATCTAAAAGAATCTCTGGAAGCACTGAGTTGGTGACATCCTCCCACAAAACCGACATCTTTGATGTGGCGCTTTTCCTGCTCTGTAGCACCTTGAGACAGACAGGTTGTAGCCAAGATCGAGGAGCCTAATGCTTGGAGAAATACAAGCACCTGCTTCGATATCTGTAGGCTTACAAGGCAGACTCTATAGCACCAAATCTGCAACAAACCTTAGCTTCCAGATCTCGTCAGCTGAAACTTCCTGTCACCAGCTATCAGTGTGTTCAACAGCATCCTGGTCCTCGCTAGCTGGGGTCCAAAATCATGCATGGAAGTCCTGTCAAAGGCACAGCCTGCGAAGCGCATCCTGGTAAATTTAGAACCACCAGCTCAGATAGTCTAGAACCAAGACGCTTCGCTAAAAACCGGTATAGCGGACTCAATTGGAACCAATTCGAACTAGCCACATGGCGCTTGCACATCCTGGACCAAAAGTGGGCATGGTGTAGTAAGTATGCCGCGCGAGCAGCCTAGTAAGAACGTGGCAAGCGTAAACAGCATGATCGTCAACCCGACTTGAGCAGTATGTATACCATATCCTCTCACCTCTGTTCATTGCTGTTACCTTGGTGCAGTCGTGATTCTCGTCAAGAAGAGTCTCGACATGGGGCTCTTTAGTAGGAGGAAGAAACCTCAGGCACAACGAAGTGATGAACCAAACATAAGGTTTTGCGTCTCCACTATTATACCATGCTGTAAAACTGACAATCTAGGTCAGTCCTCAAGAGCTTCCCACTAGTTCTGCAAGCCGGACCATATCAACAGTGAACCCTTTCTTGAAACGAGGAGATGAACTCTTCGATAATGGCGACCACCAAAATGCAGTGTTCATGTATCAAGAAGCTCTTCGAGAAGACCAAGATAATGCCTTACTGTGTCTCAAGTCCTGTCTCGCGCGAACACTACTGATTCCACCTCAATTAGAAGAGGCGTTACAAGATGCGAATGCTGCTATCCAGAGAGACCCTTCTATGGGAGCGGCATGGAAACAGAAGGGTGAGATCTATTTGCGCAAAGGTGATTACAGTTCAGCAGAAGATGCAGTAAGACAGGCAATTGCTATGCTTCAGGGTTGGGAAAAGGCACAGGCTCAGCACTTGCTTGTACAGATCCGAACGAGCAATGCATCAAATCCTGCATCATCAACTATGCCGGCGATCCAAGTGCCAAATGCATTTCCCGGACGTTCAAACGTACAAGCCGTATTCAATAATCCTCAAGTGACCACGACTAACACTCTCCCGACTCGTTCGGCACCAGCACACTCGACATTGCCTGTTTCACAGTCCTCCATGCCATACAACCACTCCGCAAATTTAAGTCCCTTGTCAGCAACCTCTACACTATCATCGTCAAATATAGCTTATGGTGCTGGGACACACAGTACGTTGCTTCTGCTTGATCCTTCCTAGAGCTTACGTCTTTTAGCTTCTCCCGGCCCATCTCACACTCGTAGTCCTTCACCGCTTCCATTGGCGCAAAGTGAAGTGCTGGCACAACAGCTCAATATACCAACAGAAGCACCACCTCAGTATTCGCCTCCCCCTCTTCCACCTAACCTAGCCACAAATACTAGTAGCTTTGCTTACGGAATTCAATCGACAAATCTCAAAGATGCACTTGCGGTCAAAAGACATGGTTCTCTATCTCTGGCACCCTATACTGCCGAAGGTCAGATTGACTCAATTCAACTACTCTTCCACGGCAAGACCTACATTGAATCGATTTTGCTCGATCTACCGCCGCAGCCGCAAGTTCACCAAACATGGAGTAAGTGTAGCGAAGCGTGTGTACTTTCAGCAGCTTATCTATCTCTCAGAAATGTATCACTGTGACACGATCGCGTATCCGGGAACCACGTTCCTTGACCTGGACTGCGAATCAGCAGCTAGCCACGAAGGATATCATCATGGCACAACAAGTGTGACAGGTTATACCGAAGAATATCGAGAATATCAATTACTACAGGTTCCTCTGCTAAACCTCCTTTTTGAGGCACAAACTGTCCCACCAGTAATGACGATCGACAAGATTGTAGAACGAATTCTAAGATTACAATCGCAACCTACTCTTGAGGATAACAAAGGCCTTGCTGAAATTCTTGGACTTGCGTCGTAAGTATATACCAGCACATCACTGAAGGACTCGAATTTAGCTCACAACTCGGTTAGCCCTCTATATGATCTTTCGGCTACCAGACAAACGTCAATCGAAGACATATGCATGTCCTACCATCGGGGTCAATTCGATACACCAGCTCGATTTATCGACTTTCTGACAACGGCCTCGTTCTCTGGGCACATTTTCGGTGCAGCAGGTATTGGTTTGTCTAACTTCCTCTTTCACATCCTGCTAGGTGCAGAGCTCTATATTCGACTAAAGGCAGCCGGTACAGGTACAAAATATCCTAGCATCATGACAAACAAGACCTCAGCGCTTGTGGTGATTGCCCAACAATGGATGGTGAATGTAACGATTCGCGTGGTTCGTCCATTATCAGCCGACAGCACGGGTGTGATTCGCAACAAATATACACTGGTCGCTAACAACCATGCTCAGCAATCTGAAGGACTGATTCGTTTTGCCGAGAGTCTTGCGTGGCCGTATCTCGACGAAGCTCGGCAGAACATTGAGACCGCTTATAATAGCCTCATTGCGAACCCGAACAACATCCACGACTACCTGAAAGACTGGCTTTATGGTCTCTGTCTCCCTGGTAAATACTTCAGACACCGGATTATGAGCTGTCTCGTCCTTGCAAGCTCATCCAGCAAGCATATCGGCTCTGCACCTTATTACGACAATGGTCTTGTTGTGGGCAACAAGAGTTACTGGCCTAAACGAACGGTCCTTGGACGTGTTCTCGGCGGAATGACAAGCTCCAAATCCACGTGTGGCTGGATTGGACCAGTACCTGCACCAGCTGGCTTCCCATCTGGCTGGGTACTGCTCAATGCACGTCGTGTCAATTTTGCTGTTCCAGCCCTGGACGATCTTACCGAGACCAATCTTGAAATTTTAGGTTTCTCCGAAGCAGACGCGGCAGCAGATCCTCAGGGTGTTATAAGGGAGATTTCAGACTTGAGTCTATGGAATCCACCCAACCAGTTACCCACGAGAGCTTCACCAAGTACTGCGACTGCAACCAATACGACAGATGCAGTCAGCTTAGAAGCCATTCGTCTTAATGAAGTGGTTGAAACCGGTGCTGCTGCAATACCTGGAACAAGACAGTATCGTGCTAAGTTAGATTTCCTGTGTCATGGGCGACGCATTGAGTTTACGCTCTACTCCAATCCAATATTCGTTCATGTGCCTAAATGTGTGGGAGCTTCACATCCAATCCATCAACGTAAGGTACGCCAGCACCTCGAGAATATTGTCCTTGCGAAGAACTTAAAGGACGGGTCTAGTCCTCTCCCACCACCCGGGCAGCACTCATTAACAATCATCGATGCCACAGAACCTGGGGAAGAGGCGATAGCGAGGGCATGGTGTGCTGAGAGTGGGAGACATGCAGTTGTGAGGAAAAACAGCGTTGGATGTTTCACCTGTGCTACTAACCTAGCAGCCTCAAGAACTGGATTGGGATTTGGAGTCCTGATATGGTGTCGATAGTCCTTCTTGTCTGGTCGTCATCATTTATCTGGTTAAGGTATGCCGTGTTTTCGAATCAAAATATTCATGGTGTGCCATCTGTCTGCGGCTCACTCCTATCCAGACAATCATACAATTACGTGACTTTGATCTAGAAACGGATTCCTTTTCGCGATGTCATTACTTGGTACTGTGGAACGGAAGGGCAGGTACAGAGTTGCATCGAGCTATACCTCACAGCTTTAAAATGCTCATTAGAGGTTTCTACTGCTAGCACGCTTCTTTAGGTACGTACCTAGGTATCCAGGTAGCAATTCGGATACTCACGTGACCATTTGTCTATGAGCTTCAGGAGCTTCTGCGCTTAGTTGATTACCGTAGTTAAGGCGCCTCTCGCACGTTATAGGGGCCTGGACCTCTGTTTGTGGCTTCATCGCAGCCTATACGATTGCTCAGGGACTCCTTCCACCAGGTTTTGACGATCTAATTGCTCGAAAGCTATCGCGAACATTGGAAGCTACACCGTGTTCAAGAGTCGTTATCCATTGCAGATTGCAAGCCGGTTATCTGCTCATCTTACAGTTTGTATCGTTCCAGGTATTTGTATGGTATCTCCTTCGAGCTCTGACAGTATATGTTTGCGCATATATGCAGGCGCAGCTATGTCTGTCTGAACTGTCAAAGTTTGTCCAAAGCTCATGTATATGCGGCGTTGTGGGATCAGCGACCGGTCCTACAAAATGCGACTCTTCGACGCAGATGGCAAAGTGCGCAAGCAGCACACAGGGTCGATGAAGACGACGAATTCGAGGCGGATGGCCTATCAGGACATCAAGAATACGACGAAGACGTGAAAGATGGTCACACCATCCGCTGGCTCGATCAAAGCGGAGAAGAAGCGCCAGGTCCCAACGAGCCAATTCTACAAGGTGATTACTTGAAACCCAGGAGAAGCTATAAGTCATGGACACCAGTGCCAACAGCGAGACTGCAAACACACATGCTTGGTCAAGCCGCGGAGATCCTGGTCTTGCCAGAGTTGGAAAGGCACGGAGGCTCATCGTATCGAGAAGACGATTATAAAGAGGACCGGAAGGTAGACATGACGGTGTCCAAATCCCATTTAATGCCTCGTAAAACGATTCAGGAGAGCCTAGCTGAAGAGTCGAAGCCAGTCACCATAGAGCAAGTTTTTGCAAATATAGAACAGACTCGCTCAGAACACAGGCAGGACGAGGATCCAGCCAAAAATCGAGAACTGCTCAGACGAGGTTTCACCCGAGCGCAGCTGCAGAAGTATGCAGAACATACCAAGCTATTATCTTTGGAACACGGCACAATTTCTAAAAAGAGATTACTGGACTTGATCACGGCAGACAAACCAGGTTCGGAAAAGGACGTGATCGAATATGGAAGCAGGCAAGATGTTAAGCTAGATGCACAAAAGTTGATCAACCTTCCACGGTCAGTTGCTGAGCTCTTCTTAAAGACAGGTCGAGTCCAACAACTACAGGAAGCGCACAGTAGTCACAAACTGCATCTTGAGATGCATTCTAAGGGTTTGTTTGCGTCCGCAAAACGAGAAGAAAGCATAAATGAAGTCATTCAGACACTCTCGGAATGGAGGCGGAAAGTCGTGTCTCAAGTAATCGGTGTACCAGCCATGCATCTGATAAACGGCACAGTCGATCCGTCCCCAGAGATGAGTGGATCGCCCGGATTGACTAGACAAGCATCAACTTTACTTGCACAATTTCCAGTCACAATTGATGCGAGGGCTGGCAAAGTCTTTGCCTTTTCAAGGAGCGCCATAAACGAGTTCGAACGTGCTTTAGTTCTGCTAGCACATAAAACTGTCGCACAATCTGAGACCTCGTCAGCACCTGTTTATGCAACAGAGTTCGAGCATGATGTTTCACCCATCGAACTTGTGACAACGACTTATCAAGCTCAGTCCATCACAGACCCTGTCCTCATCCGATCTTTCGCATCCAATAGCATCTTGAATGACAGTAGCAAAGACAAGGACAAATCTTCTGCGCTGAAAAAGTTGCTATCTCACGCGGTTGAGGCGAGCACAAAAGCACCATCACCAGCTACGTCGCTGTCTTATATTCGTAATGAGCACATACGTCCATCTGTATCAATGGAGATAGGTCACCTGCTACAAGCTGATAATCAGCACGAGTTTGATTCTGACGCAGCACTTGTTCCCTTTCTCCAGCACTTCTTGTTGTCACCGAATGTCACACAGGTCGAGCAATCTTCTGGACAACCGATAGGTTCTGCGGTAGAGGAACCTGGTAAGGAGGAGAGGCATCAGTCGTTCCAACTGTCCTTCAGGTCAGCTGATGATTTCATCACAAACGTCGAATGGCAAGTCTCTGGCAACTTTACATCGAAAACAAGTGTTGACCTAAACGAGATCGTCCTGCGGTTTGCGAGCGGTTCCACAACAATTTCGTTCCGTGAGACTCCAGTTGATTTCCAGATATGCACACAATCCACTGTTCTACTGTTTAGAAGAGGTACCGTGATCGAACCAGTGTATGCCCGGCTACTCTCTGAGCTCGGCGGCAAACTGTTACGTCAAACAACCTCTAGCATTCCCGAATCTGGTACATTCAATACAATCTTGTCGCTTGAAGTGCCGCGGCTCACCCTTTTTGAGGACAAAGTCCATGAGAAGACGAAAGCAGCAAAGACTGTCCGAATGAAGCTCGTGCTTGACCGAGCTGAGCAGATCGACCGAAGATGGTACAAGTTACCAGAACTTGCCGAAAATCCGTGCGTGCTTGAATACACATTGAGGACGCCACTTAACGAAGATTCGATCGGAGAGCCGAAGGAGACTCTCAGAATCGTCTTTGATGGAGAAGCGGCGAGGCAAGAAGTGATCGAAAAAGCAAAAACAAAAATCAAGAAGTCAAACTTAAAACCGAAAAAGGTCGGAGCACAGCCAACCACTCAGGAGATAATGGGGAATGTGCTAGGTGAGGCTACGCTAAGCATATCGCGCTCGTTGCAGGACTTCGCAAGAAGCGAGATAGACAAGATGGTGAACAAATATCCTCGACTGATTTGAGTATGCTAGATTTAAGTCAAACTGCGATCACAATCCAAGCATTTTAGTCCTCAGATGCTCTGCTTCGACGCTGTCTACTCTGCTGATATTGAAAGATATAGTGCTACTATCGGCCCCGTCCTCTGGGTAAAGCGACGGAGGAATTTTGAAGCTTGCATGAACTATGTAGAACACCATGCTGGTCCAAACGTCTGCCAATTGTTCAATCTTCTGTCATTTCGGTTTCATGTCCCTTAGCTTATCCGGCGAACCAAGACCGAGCTTGCATGATGGCACCGGTGCCGCACCATCCTGATGATTTTGCTCGCGGAATCCCTTCTACAACATCGACATTCACTCCCAACATTTGTGGAAGAGCTGTTTTGACGGGCAGATCAGTACGTGGTGATTTCAGCTCGCTTTTGCTGCTGTCAAACAAAGTGGTATCGGATTGTGTCGAGGACAGACTCTGAAGAACCATGCTCTTTTGGTAATTGTGATCGTGCTTATGCTTAATCTGAGTTTCGTCGATTTTAAGATTCCACTGAAATCCGAATTCTGCAGGAACATAGTCTGCAAAGTGCTTATCCATGATCCAGCATCGGTCATGCGTGAATGCTACGACAATAACAAGGATCGGGCCAGGAAACTCATATTGTTGGTAGACATCTTCCCACTTCTTTTTGTTCAGGTGGAAGCGGTAAGGAATCTGCAACGTCAAATGGTGCAAAGCCATCCAATCACTGGCGGAGAAATACCGCATCATCCTATCCTTCACCATAGTCGCCATTCCATCGTCACATGCACCACGAAGCACAGCCATAAGATTCTGGGATCCAACGTCATGCGTTATGCTTCTGCCAGATATATGTCTCGACGTGGAATACTCGATACCCTCGAAACCCGAGTCGCATAAACCGAAACGTGATGTACGGGCCAGGATCTTAGCAGCGTTTGGGAAAACCTCGTGTAACATGTCCAATTCGCCGCGAAGAGCCCCGATATTGTGAGAGTCAACCACCTTCACGGCTTCGTTGAGTGCCGTTCGAGTGCGGGAACGAGGCTGCTGTTGTATAGCACGTACACTGGAATGAAGGCTCAGCGAACATTCTAGGCGGCTCAGTTGGGTTTTAAGCTCTTTGTAGAAGTGTTTGTTGACTAGGAACAAGAACTTCGGGAGCTTGAAGCTATACTTTACTTCTGGAGGTGGCTCTTGGAGATCACTCAGAGATCCGGTAGCTGTTTTGATTGGGTACTTGGCGGAAATCTCAATGTATTGATCGATAAAGTCGAGGAATGTCTCTTGTATCACTTTGAGCTGCAGCTCTTCAGGTAGGTCGTAGAAAGGGAATGTTGATACACTCAGTGTGCTGCGCCAATACAGACAGCTCCTCTTTGTGTCAGACATGATACTTTCCTCAGGTCTCAGTGAGTACGTTGACTCGATAAACACATCTTGCTGGAAATGCGCAGCAGTAATGTTGTCACATCGAATCCGACAAGTATCTGCATAGAAGCACACCAGAACTCAAATTGTGGGCAGCTTGTGTCACGATGGATGATCTTCGTGTAACTGTGCTCTCCCTGCCCGATTTGTCAACTCTAACGAAGGTCGTATCCTCTCGAAAGCTCCAGGGTCGATCTGACGTATGAAGTATCTGTCTACCGTTATGCATGAATTGTGTGAGACCTTGACAACAAGTTCGATGCGCGATGCAAGGAACAGATTCTTATCTGTCGAATGCCACAGTTTATCTGTCATTTCGATCATAGAGGGAATATATAATGTCACCGCCTGTAGGCTCTCTCGATCAGACTCGGTGAACTGGGCAAAGAAGTGCTTGTTGGTTAATTCTGCAATCTCATTATCGAAAGAGCCCTGAACGGCCGAGGTGCATTTCTCGTGAAGAGCTCGCTGTCACGAGCTTCGAACAGCATTGATACTCACAACGCTTCATGACAAGTGTAACTGGAATGACTTTCGTGCACAGATTGTCGGCGCCTAGCAATGTTGCCTTGTAGCTAAACGCCGGCCATTACTCGACCTATATGCAAGGCGCAAGGGCTGGTGCAGGCTGTAGCAGTGGCCGTAAACACTTGTCGAACAGTCCTGTAGACTAGAGGTCAATGAACAACGAGGAGGCTGAAAAGCACAAGCATTGACGTGCAGAGTAGCATGGTAATTCTGCACGCCCGAATGGTTATACATACTTCACAAGCAGCATCTTGTAATGATCTAACAGATTATATGCCGAAAAGGTCATGATCGTATACGTGGCAGATGAGTTCACATAAACGCCCAGAACGCGCTGTGGGTGAACCAATCGACACGCGTCGGTGGAGCTGTGGCAATGAGCTAGATGTGCCAGACCAGCCGCTCGAGCGTGACCTTGCTTCTGCCAAAATCTCAACGAAGCCTGCGGAGCAATGCCCTGCTAAGTTCGACGGTCACAGTCGATATGGACGACTCTGGTAACAATGAGTACCATCGCTGATAGATCGATCGCAGATGGGCTAAAGTCATGCCTCAGATCTTCCAGCTCCGATAGAATTGTGTATTCATTCTGCTGCCGGAGTCAAACGGCATCGAGCACGTACAGTCTAATGGCACGCAGAACGACGGACTCTCAAGGTTGCGAAGTCGTCTTGACTCCGACGATATGCCGTTTCAATTTGGGGCCACAAGGCCACTCGATAACCACTTCGAAACGCGCCTACAATTACCCTGGTCGACTGCGGAAAGTAGCCTTGTGCATAAGTCGGCCCCACTATACGCTGCAAGCCAGCCGGGGAGGGTAAGATGCTACTGCCTAGTACGATCTGCGCTGTCGAGTCCTCTATGGACAGCGCTTGGTAGGAGATTGTATATCTCACCCTCGAACAACTCGAAGTTTCATCTTACAGACTAAGTTGCTCTGCTCAGCCTAGTAGTGACCGATGCTTGTGAAAGTCGACCTATTTGACATTGATGTGGGGACATTGAATAAGATATTGTCCTGTCGGATAGCCATAGTTCTGCACGACGGAAGTATAGAAGCACGAGGGCAGCCCGCCCACTATGAGCTCAATCACTTAGGTTGAAGTTGGGGTGGTTATGCCTTGTCCGTGTCCATCACTCCGAGAGACCAAATAAGCGCCAAATCAACCGATGATGATCGACTGCAGCGCTGAACACAACCTCGATTTCATGCACAGACTGTGCAGTGTTGCCGCTTCGGACAAACATCTGCCTCACGAACTGCATATTCAGAGACTACCTACGAAGTCAAAGCTGCACTCACACAGCAATCGAATGCCTCTCGCAGAACTGTTGAACCATCATAAATGTCCACCAGCTAGCTTAGACTTCTTCGAAAATATGGAAGATGATGAGCTTGTGTCGGCTTCGGCTTTTCGACCAAGCTCAGGTACTGCACATATATCGACCTCTTCAAGCATCGATGGGCTCGGCATAGTATCAATGGAGGACCCATTCACGACCACTGTAGCATCTTCGACAGTATCTCACGCTTCACCATATATCTTTGGGTCAAGCACAGTTGCGACTCCTGCAGAATCAGAACAAAAGCTGTCTTCACCTTTCAACGAGCACAACTACATCCCGGATGCCGATGTTCTACAACTGCATGATCAATCAATGCCATACGAGAGCATTGCAGCTGATGATACATCCTTTCAAGGCCACGGTCCATTTTATCACCACGATGATGCATATCCGATGTACACAACAGCGTCTCCTGCTCGCGGTCAGGGCAACGAGCACGGGCGGATAGGAAATACCGTATTTAGACGGCCAACAGTGCCTCAAATTGCGACTACATCAGCCTCAGCAACACCAATCAGTCTTCACAGCCACTATGCAACACCAACTATACACGCATCGCCTATTTACTGGACACCTCGAAACACCACTCCCATGTATCCGGAGTACTTTGGGTTGACGCCTACCCTTGGCCACCTGCCCACAGCTATGTTGGATTACCCATCACCACAACATGATCAATACATGTACAGCATGCCTCCAACCAGGACGATCGCTACATATCCACTGCGTAGGAAACCTCATCTAAGACCAAGCTTGTCCGAAAGCTGTGTACCGCGTCTCTCGTCTCCTGCTCGCTTTAGGGCAGCTTCAACGAGCTACTGTTTACAACCGCCATCACTCACTGAAGCCGGACGAGGTATGGATCACCAGCTCCCTCTACCTGCACTGCCACCTAGTGTCCTCGTCGGTACACCTCATGTACCGATGCACGATCGTTATGTTAGTCCCAGCACGCAGCGCTCTAACAAGTCTTGCAGACCTTCGTCCCGAAAAAGGCCGGCATCACCACCACTTTCAGACTTCTCGGACGCTCATGCACCTTATCTGGTACCTCTGAAACAAGAGCCCAGCTTCAGAGGCGACCTTTACACACCGAAGTACAAACGTCGTGCACCAAACGGTCGTTGGGAAGGCTGGTGTCGTGACTGCGTTCCAGGTAGATGGCTCGATCTGAAGAACAGCAGGTATTGGGAAGACAAGCTACGCAATCACGGCATATGTGCTAAGACCAAGATCAGATTTGCTGAGCCAGACGAAGTACGCTGGATACGCACAGATGGCACGGTCGTTGCCCAGAACGATTGCGATGCATCAGAAAACGAAGATACAAAACGACGCGAGGGTTTCTGTAATACATGCAAAACATGGGTCGTTATGGACGGAATGCGGACTAAGGCCAAAGATCGAGCAGTGGGCTGGTGGATGCACGCTTATAAGGTGAGTGTTCTGACAATCACATTACATACGGTTGCTAACATGGACGACAGTGCCACGACCACGAGAAACAAGCGAACGAGCAGATTTCAGTCGATGAGCGAGAGCTTTCTTGACCAGGGTCTGCGTCTGATCGGCTGCACGACCGAGAGCTGCATGCACGACAGCAAACAGAAGCTGATGGCGTCCGCGTTCGCTAATCTACACGGATCATGCCTGTCCGGATCAAGCAGGTGTTGCGCGAAGGAGCAAGTGTGTATTCGTGCCAAGCGCTGATAGGCTCGGCATTTGCCATCCTGCTTGCGAGACTGATCTGAGACTTGTTGCGATCCATCTTGGTCCTTCTGCGGCGCGGAACAGACCAAACTACACGCACAGTCAGTTCGATTCCAAATACATCTGCACAGCTCCATGACTCTTTGCTACATCAGGTGTGTCGGACAGACCATCAATTTGCAAATCGCGCGATCGACGCTTGTCTCAGGTTACTCCTCGGCCCCAAATACGAGCTCAAAAGACGTGATTAGTACCGCACTTCGGAAAGTGGTCCGTGATCTGCCACTAAAGAAGAAGTGGGAAACTTAACACAAATGTCTGTCAACATGTCGAGCCACAAGGAAGGCACATTGCTGTGGCAGACGATCTAGCAACGGCACGTCCATTGTCGCTGGCGCTTCGTTCTTCCATCTCTGTGATAGACCTTTCTACTCAGCCACGACTCGGAAGTTGCTACTCCACCTCGTGTCGTTCCGTGTCCGCAGTGACTTGCATGTGGAACACGCTAAGAATGGGCAACAATCCACTGCAGCTGCCCGGATACTGTCAGGACGCTAACGGAGAGCTGAGATCTCGTGAATGCCTAGGTCACAACAGTCTTCAACAAGGCCAGTATCACGCAGAATGATCAGCTAAGATTGTGGCGGATAGTAATTCGTATAGTGTAAACCTGTGCCGATCATAGTAGCAGACGGCACAGTTCCATAATGAAAAGAGCTGTAAGAGAACATCCTGGAACGAATGTATAGGTATACAAGGCATCAGTTACGTGATTATTAACCGAGGTTGTGGCGATTGAGTAAAGCGATTTCTTGATCGACTGCTTACAACAGACTGAAACGCGCACCACCAGCTCAATAATGCTCCTGCCTGTTGAAGGTGCTTTGTCTCAAGGCTGTCAACAGCTGCTGAATGCATTAGCACAAGTAATACTCCAATCGATATTAGCCCACTTCTTATTTTTGTGCAAAAGCAGCCATCTCAAGTGCGCAAGGATCGTCCTTGTCTCCTACGAAATGAATTGAGAATTTCTTGTTCGTGATGAAGAGGAATGTTACATCCTGATCCTTCGTTGCACCGTGATACATGACTCCTCCTTCTGGAAACCATACAAAGCTCCCGGCACCGTATTGGCCTTGATGAGTATCGAGGACACCGTCAAGGATGTAGAAGCCATGTCCACAAAGGTGCGAATGCCAGGGGTTGGTGAATCCAGCACGGTAAATCATCTTAAGAACCATCATGCCTGTGTCGCTATCATTGTGGAGCATGTTGTGCTCAAGCTGTGCATTTATATATGGAACTGGGAACAGGTCCCATGTCTTATTATTAGTATCAACGACCGTCAAATCAACGGGTTTGGCTAGAGGCATCTTGATGGCTTTGATACCGTCCAAAGTATGACTTTCAGTGCTCAGCTTGTACTCTACCCTGTTACTATATAGAAAGCACGTTGCCTCTGTCGGGAAAAGTTTGTCCCCGCACATTGACATATCGGTTTCCTCGTGCCGAAGCCATTTCGCTTTGTGGAGGAGGTACAGGTATTTGGAGACACGTACTAGACGACGTCAATCCTGAAGTGGTACAAATCCCCAGGCTGCGTAAGATAAAATTCTGGTAGTAATTTTTGAGGTTATAGACCACGGTATGCCATTTCAAGTGCGGAGACGATGGAACGTCTATTTCGGATCGCAAATGGTGATAAAGGGCGCAGATACACCTACATCATGCTCGTCAGCTGCGGATCATACAAGTATCTACAAACGGTACAGGAGAAGGTCTCCACCTCACGAGCAGCGTTCTGGAAAACAATAAGCTTTCGCTAGCTGTTTGACGAGGTTGGTGGAGGGCGGTTTCAAGGTGACACCACGGACAGATATCGATAGTGTCTCATATGACTGACGCCATCGCACGATATTTCACGTCAAGAACGCAATCCCAATCGCGACCACAGTGTTGCTGAGCGACATAAAATAGGAGAACTTCGACACCGAAACATCATAGCCCGAAAAAGATAGACTTACCACTCAAAAACAGCCTACCAGTCTTACCGTCTCGCAACACCGTCGTAGTCGCGGGCAAGGGTGAACCAGCTCCGCCTACGTCTTCGAGTACCTTCTCCACATCATACTTGAGCTTTCCTGAATCTCCGAGCGCAAGCCGGATTCTGAATGCTGCGGCTGGTGGTGGATCGTCGAAAGGATTGTCAATTCCTCTCATGGTCTCGGAGATCTTTGGCATTGCCGCAACGTACATGTCTCCCGTATATGGATCTAGACTCAGGTTGTCCAGTGGATAGGGTATTGATATCTCGTGGACCTTTTTCAGGCTGGGAGTTGTTGCTCCTGGTGCGAATGACGGTCTGTAGACGTGGATGTTACCGCGGCCTGATGATGGCACATATAAAAGATCGTGCTCTGGCTGATAAAGCAGACCGTTTGCGAAGCTTATTCCGCCTGCGAGTTTCGTGCACGTTATTTTTGAAGAGCTTGTGTCACAGTAAGTTACGTCAGCAAGGCCAATGAGATCACTCATGGTATGCATAAAGCCTGTCTTATGCTGTCCGTGGTCATTGGTGATGTAGAAGCCTTTCATCCCTGCTGCCGTAGCAATGTTGTTTGGCGTTGCGATCCCGGAATGCGCATAGGTCTTGACATGTTTCATCTGTGTGGCTCCAGGTCCAGTTACGAAGTGCTCAATCGTGCTGTTTGCACCATGTGCTGCGTTGTCAAGGATTTCACCCGTGATTGGGTCTCGTGAAGGCTTGTTGTTATTCAGTAGCAGCTCGATCCTATTCGGGCTGTCAATGCCAGTCAGGCCCACTACTTGCATTGTGGAGTCGTCGTGAGAATCGACAGGATATCCGAAGGTCTTTAAGACACGATACTCGTAAGTTTGCTTGCCATTACGTGTGAGAGGCTTGTCTAGATCAAGCGCTATTACAGCGTCTGACAGAGAGCGTGCGCTATGGTTGAACTTGGCGACATTTGGCATCCATTGTGTCCTGCTGATTGAGGTGGAGCAAGCTAGAAAGAGCTGTCTGGTAGCATCCGACAGCCACATATCCTCACATGCTTGCAGACGGTCATCCTGAATCCTTCTGCACGTGTAAGGGAAGTCGGATATCGGCTGGATGTTTCTACCAACAGCTAGTACAACAAAAATAAGATCCCGCAGGACAGCTTGATACAGAAATGCTAGTAGAACCAAGGGCAGGCTAAACTTGAGCAATTGATTAGCCATATCCAGAATTGATTGTAGCTGTATGGACCCGATCGTAGCTCTGATTATACTTTATAGCATTCCTGATCGGCTACATGATATCGAGAAGCGTTCCATATACTTAAGTCCACAGGACTATAAGACGCAAAGCGATGAGGGGAGGTACGTACCGAGGTCTCGACTCGTAGTGGATTCGCGAAACTTGCTGCCACGAACTTCAGGCAGACACCACAATCTCCATTTAGACTGTCTCACATGAAGGTGCTTGAGCTCTATAGGCTTGACAGAGTGGACTTGAGCGTGGCTGATACGCGGTTTGCGCTGTCTGTGTATTGAGTTGAGGGGCGTTCGTCGCCGATAATACCTTTATTGACATGGATGAAGAGCAGATCCATTGTGCGTAAAAGTTATTTGTTGTTGCCAAGCGATCCTTCCAGAGTGAAATACTCTTTCACATTCTCACTGAGGGAGGTATGTCTGTCCTCAACCACCACCTGGTAATGCTCTTCGCTCTGCGCCTCGATGTACTCCTGCCTTAAACTCGCGATTCTGCGCATAGCATCGAGCTCTGGATCGTAGTGAATTGAGCGCTTCAGCACGACTCGTTCGTACCATGACAAGTGATCGGGGTGAACTGCCATACCATGGTACTTCTCCTGCGTATCATTGAGTACTTCCTCCCAGAAAAGTGAGCGCTCTTCAAGCGCAAGACTCGTGGTATCAGGCACGAAAAGTGCTGTGAGAATAAATCCTACCAATGTAGCTAAGCTGACCAACCAGAATTTCGTTCTATCCTCGATGTAGTTGTACAGTACTGTTGCTGCTAACGCGCCAATCTTGCCCATTGCTGCACTAAAGCCATGAAGCATGGAGCGGATCCTTTTTGGATAGACCTCACCAGCCACCAGGAACGTCGTGGAATTTGGACCAAATTGCACCCAGAAGTTGCTCAAGAAGTAGATCGCCTGAAAGGCTTTTGCGCCCGTTCCTGCCTGGTTGAGTATAGGAAATGCTCCAGCACAAACAATGAAACACAAGAACATCATACCGAAGCCGACCATCTGCATGTTCTTTCGACCGTAGGCCTTGTGATCGATAAGCAGAGCAGCTAGATAGTAGCCAAAGAGCTCGACTGCGATGTTGATCAAGTTGTATAACCACAATGTTTTGACGTCACTAGGAGAGGCACCTGTTACAAGCTGCAGCAGCTGGTTTCTGAAGACCTGATTGCCATAGAAAGCGAAATCGCTGCAAAACCAACAAACAGTCGTAGCAAGAATCCTAGACCAATAAAACCGTAAAGCTGTTTTCAACTCGCCGTCCTGTGGACCTGGTCGCTCGGACTTACTGGAATCGGGATCTGCCATGTGGAAGATTCGAAGATAGAGAAAATAACCGCAGAATAGTACCGCGATTGCGAACGCAATGCGGAAGGTCGCCTGAGTCGATGCTTCGCCGTATGGCTTCATCAAAGTCTGATTACACAGATAGAGGACGAACAATAGGGCAAGCTGGTTCGCCAGCTGTCCCCAACCCTGCATGAGGAAGGCTAGCAGCACAGACCGACCACGATGCAGCCTATCGGCTCTTCCTTGGTGTTTCTCCATTGAAGTGGTAGAGGTCATTGGATATTCGCCTCCGACTCCAAGACCAAAAACAAGGATCGAAACTCCGTACATGACAGTCCAGCCGCTCAATGTTCCACCCCACATCGAGGTCAATAGAATCGTTCCGAGAAGCATGATAGTTGCATCTTGAATGAGTCCCCATCTTCTGCCGATGCGGTCGCCGATATACCCGACGAGTAGTTGACCGAAAATAATCTACAGCATAGTTAGGCAATCGCGCTGTCACCTGGACATTCACTTACGCCAAGGATTTCCATGTACTTGACCGCATCTAGCATCTGTTCATCACATGCGGTGAACTTTGACCAACACTCTGGCCACACCGACTTGAGCAGGGGCATCACATTACCAACAGAGAATAGAACGTATCCTTCAGTGAAGAAGCCCGTTCCACCTACGGCGTAATCGACGAGGTAGCGCTTGAGTGGGCTAAGTGGATTCTGCTTAAAAAGCTGCCACACATGTGCAAATTCCCGTTTGGCCTCGAGGTTGTACTGTTGCTTCATCCATCGCGACTTCTCATTAGGAGGTAGATCTGCCCAGTAAGTATGTCCATCAAATGAGTCGTCGGGATAGAGAGCATCATTTAGCAGATGGCCATGCTCAGCATAGATATCGCTTGGCGCATCTTCACCAGTGCTCCTATGTCTGTCCTCAGCCCGTTCTTGTCTGCCAATGCTGGCAGGCCCTGACTGAAGCAACGGAGTCTGTTCGGAGCTGGGTGAACCTTTGAGCTTCATACTATGGGTTGATGATGAGTGCGAGGACAGATACAAGCAACGTTTATCAAGAAGCGTGTCTTTCTTCAGGAGTGCATCGTAACAGACAAAGACGGCTATATCTATGTGGCTTTCGGCTCGTATAGTTGTAAGGTCAAGATGGTTGTTGCGATTTGCTGCAGTGGAGATGTGTACCAGCTGCCAGAGCCGACAACAAGTGTCGTCCTACATCAAGAAGCCGGAAGGAGCTGAATAGCATCTCACCCAGCGCAGGTGATTGGTGACCAGGGGTGCAAATGTCTCTCCTTCGAATCGGTAGCTGTTGAACCACGTCATATATATCGAAGCTTTCCGCCTTATTGCCGAGCTCGCACTGCCCTGTACAATCAAGGTATTCTTCACGGGAAGGCTGGACCAATACCAGACCAACCGTCAGGTATTCATTAGTCAACAGTTTAGCATTACTTCAATGCAGACATACTAACGTGACAGGATGTCGCAGAGCCTCAATGCTCTATTGCGTGGTCTTGGCAAATTTAGCGTGAATCACCAGAGTCACGTGTCTCTGGACAGCTTTATGCCATGAACTTCAGGCCAAATTTAGCTCGGGGGTGCGTTTCGCCAAAACTTTTGCAAACCATCAAGTCAAGCATAAGTGGTAATAAACTAGGTACAGGTTCAAGGGACAGACGTATGATGGAGATCAGGCGATGATATATTCTCTGGTCGGGAAATGTTCAGCACGAGCACTGAGATAAGGCAGGCTAGAATCATTCTTTGGTTTTCTTTGTCCCGGGGCAGTCGTGCTGGAGTATGATCTAACTCTACTACGATCTTCCGATAGCATCAACTCAGTCAGCAACCGTGGTTTGAATAATATCAATATGAGCAACAACGACGACGATGAAGATGTCGACACCACTCGACCCACAGCAGTCTACACAGCCAGCGGAGGCAGGTCTCACACCATGTCCGTGGCTATACCAGCATCCTTAATCCACAACGCAAAAGCGAAGCTCGAGCTAAGGACCTATCTCGCAGGCGAAATTGCACGCGCTCTATCAGTCTTCTGCGTGGATGAAGTTGTTATCTTCGACGACGGCGATATGCCAGAAAGCGACTATAGTCGTCGACCACCAAACCCAAAAAGCACAAAGTCAACCGCTATGAGTCACCCGGGGCACTTTCTACAGCACATATTAAGCTATATGGAAACACCGCCGTTCCTGCGGAAGCGACTGTTTCCGTTTCATGAAAATCTGGAGAAAGCAGGGATTCTGCAGAGTCTGGATATTCCGAGTCATTTGAGGGCTAACGAGTGGTGTGAGTATCGCGAGGGCATATCTACTCGGATCGTACCACAAGGTACCTACGTTGATTGTGGGCTGCAGAACCAGCAGCTTGTCAAAGGTGTTGAAATACCTCTCGATACCAGGGTTACGCTGAAGCTGACAAAGCAGAATTCGAGTGAAGCTGTGGCGGCAAGTCCATTGGCCCCACGTGAAGACGCTGGTTACTACTGGGGCTATGTCATTCGCGAAGCTGCAAGCTTGAGTACCGTTTTCACTGAGTGCGGCTATGAAGGTGGGTACGATTTGAGCATTGGAACGAGCGAGCGTGGTAACAGTGTTACTGGTGTGGTGGATAGAGTACTTGAGGACAGTTCAAAAGGCACATGGCAGCATCTGATACTTGTGTTCGGTGGCATGAAGGGTCTTGAGGAGGCTGCGAAAAACGATGAAGAACTTGTGAGGATGGGTATTGGGAAAGGCAATGTGAAGGAACTTTTTGATCATTGGGTGAATCTTTTGCCTGGTCAAGGCAGCAGGACGATAAGGACGGAAGAAGCTCTTTGGATGGGTCTCATGGCAACGAGAAGGCTAGTCGATAATCGCTGAATCTCAAGTGACTCTTCAGCACTTCGCTAAATATAAAAGCTGCGTGGTGTTATAGCCGAGATTCAAGGAAGCCTGAACTCGCAAATTCATCGAGAGTTCCATCGCGTCATGGTGCAATTGACAGGACTAACACTTGCTTATTGGAGAGCATCCAGATGCTCCAGGTCTCGTGTCTGAGTGGCAAATAATGTCTTCTTGGTTCTTCCACCTAATAGGGGCCTCATTTGATCTCTGCGATAGCGCCATCTTCGCTAAGCGTGAGACTACCATGAAAACGAGCTTTGATTTCTTCCTCAGTTATCGCAGCACCGTTTCGTTTGGGACTTCGAATCTTCGGTTGTGCTTCCTCATCATCTGACAGCTCGATCTCAAATGACGGTTCCTCGAAAGTATCACTGACCCGACACATTTCGATCCAGTCGAGCACACTCGGCCAGCATCGAATAAGGCAGCTCTCCTCATACAATGTCTCGCCGGCGGCATAAACATTGCAGCCGAATCTGTTCCGACCTGTCAGGATAGCCTCTAACGGTCGTTGCGATAATCGATAGGCTCGAGTCCGCTTAGCAATGAACCCAGTGACTTGCTCCTTCTCGGCTATATCGCCTACAGCTTTCGCATCGAAGCTCGAGAACAATTCTTCCAGACTGTGCTGGGGGTTGATCAAACACATACAGCTGACACGATCCCGCCAACCAAACCAGTTCTTGGCGATATACTGCATTGCTTCACTGCCCACGTATTCTTGACCGATAAAGGAAAACTTGGCTTCGGGATGGCAGACAGGTTTTCTATTGTCGTCCGAGGACAGGACGTGCTCGAAGATATACCGAACGTGCTCTCGGAAGTCTCTGAGTCCTTCGATCTTGTTCTTCACGGGGTCGATCCTCATAGCTTCGTGCACGGCTGAAGGCCGAGGCAGATTGTGCCATTCTCTATCTGACACCGCTCGACCATCAGCACGATACCAGATGTTCTGGGATGAGTTCGCAATGACGATGCCTGGAGCTTCCCACTGCTGGTCTCCGATCTCGCTGACACCATCAGGCACAGAGCTAGAATGTGAGACGATAGCTTTGATCATGTCTACTAACGAGCCTTTGTTGATACCTTCCTGGCCAGCAACCCGATAAGCCAATATTCCTGGATCATTGTGACGATCTGGGAAGAACACAATGACATGCTTTTTTCTTGCAAGATCTTCCGAGACCAGTATTGGTATGTGCTTCTCGTTTTTGCTGGCCTCAAGTGGAAGTCGTAGTTCTATCAAGCCAAGACCTCGCAGTCTCTCTGATACTATGTTTCGTGTGCAAGCTGGATAAGTTAGCAAAGTCTTTGACGAATCGCACAGCACGTACTATTCATTGCTTCCTTGTAGAGGTCGTTGACACGGTCATTGCGGTTGATTTTGTATTGGTAGCCTTGTTTGGGAGTTGCTTTTTGTCGGATGATGTCGTTCTCGTCCACGAAGTAGCCTAGCTTGTCAAGGTCGGCTGGGAAGACATGATCAGGGGGCAAGGTGTTCGATAGTCGACGAAACATTGCAGCAACTTCTCTTCAGGATTTGGTATAGGTTGTGATACAGCGGCTTGTGCTGAGGTTGGGACTATCAGCCCGAATCACGTTGCGCAGGTGGTCAACAAAATTTTCGAGGTTGCATCCGCAGATGAAAGTGGTAGTACAGAAGCGTGAACACGGTCGTCAAGGTAAAGTGAGATCAAAGTGACATGCTTGTGTTTGTTTAGCTGTGCATGATTTTGAGCAGCAAACCATCGGAACCTGGGGTCGGAAAGTGGCGCTAGCCTTTTCTAGCGTGCTGATTAACCACCCACAACGTGGACTAACGTGCCAGTCGTGCCTGCTGTGCAGAGTCAAGGTGAGAATATTCGAGATTGAATCTCTCCAAGGCTTTCATAGCACAAGGACTTGAACAAGAAATGGTACACACGCTCGTTACCGAGGCTAGATATTCGCATTTCTTCACCCTGCCAGCGCGTTCACAAAGTCTGTGTATCAACCATCTCAACGTGTCAGTCCAGTTCTTCGTGGTGCGGTACGATGACATAGCATAGCTTGCTACGACCGAAAATCGGTGTGCGATGCTGACTATAGTAGATGACACCATATGATCGGACGAAGATCCGTGCTTAGAGAACGAAAGGAGACGCGCAGTCAGAAATAAATGGTCATATGGCCAAGGAAGGTGTAGCGAACATATTAACAATCTGCGGTCGATTATCTGCGCAACCTATTCATTGTGTCGAGGTAAATCTGTCGATTTTGTGCAGTTACTTTTTCTTCACACGACTTATACCACCATTATGCCTGTGCAATATGCCCGTCTTGACTCCTGCCCAGTCCGAGGCCTCCTAAGCTCGGTCCACAAGTTGCGCGTAAGCCAACAACATATACCATCAAGCTGGGCCTGGCATGGCAGATCCCTCTGAAGCATTCTCACGTCGTGCCCTTGTCGTTCTGATCTGTCATCGCTGTAATTGGAATCTTCTCGATATAGTGTCCCTTTCGTTGTGCGATAGTCGTCTCCGCTTCATTCAATACAGTCATGATTGACATCTGGCTGACGTGCAAAGCAGCATCTGCCGGTCCAAGAACTATCGAACTGCCTCGTTCCGGTCGATTCAAGGGTTGCTGCTGACGAAACCGTGCTATTCGACCGATCGTTATCGCGATGGCCATATCAGCCAGATCAATGCAATATCAAGCTTATATAATAGCACAGGCTTCGTTGACTGACTGATCCCGCTCTCTTTACCAACTAGCCTTCTTTACACCAGGAAGGTCGCCGTCCAGAGCTTGCTCACGAAATTGAAATCTCCCCATTCTGAATGCTCTGAAAACACTTCGTGCTGTACCACCATGCACGCAGCGATTCTGGATGGCAGTCGGCCTGGTATAGGAATGCATGTTAGCTAGCTCAAGCTGCGCTCTCGTGCGCATTGCTTGTGGCAATGATGTATTTCTGATGACATATCGAAGAGCTTGTCTAATGTGCTGATCAGCGTCTGCAATTATTCGCGCCACTGGTGATCTTACCTCTCCTCCTCGAACCGCTCGTAGACCTTCCTTCTCGTATGATCTCGAATCACTTTGTTATTGACGAAGCCGCCATTGTAACCTGCTATGTCGAGTCGCTTCGCTCGAAATAGAGGCATGCTGATGCGATCACTGATGAGGCTCTCGGTGATGGCGTTGATAGACACGTTGCGTTCGGAAGAACAATGGTGATGCAGATGCGACTCGAGGCAGGCCCAGTGTGGAAACTTTGCCGAGTTTCTGCCGACTCTGCATTCACCTTTTATCGCTTGCACTCTTGAGCTTTGAAAATCTGGGAGTTCAGATCAGCATGACGGTTGGTAGAGCTTATTACTAGAAAATCCCTGATGTATGAGACTACTGAAAACGGCAATACAAATTTCAGACGTGAGATTCTCACAACCAATGGAGATCGATCTTTAAGTCCTTGCATCTGTCTATCAAGCACGACCAGCAGCAGAGCGATAAGCCAAATAACAGAGACTGACTGGTTTCTATGAAAGTTCGCTAGCCAGTCCTTCTGAGGTTCAGACAACTGTAGCCAATTATTTGTGAGAAGCACGAATCACGATCGATGACCTCTTGTATACGAAGGACCTTATCCTTAATGGTCACGAATGTCAATCCATCTCGATTCGACAAACCCTGTTGTTCAGTAATCTACAAATTGTTAGCAGGAACAACACACCACAAAATCGACGAACCTTCTGCATTGACTTCAAATCCTGCATGTATATTGACCAGCTCATAGCTTGATCTTTTGAATTGAAGGAGATCGTTGTGGTTGTCACTACTAGCTCTCCGGGTGTGTCTCCTGTGCATCCATATCGAGCTATCAACCAGCTGCCATCACGAAGGCCATGCAAATGTTTTTGTTCAGCCAAGTATGCTCTAGCTTCTGCCTGTAGTCGCGCGATAGCCCATTCAGCTGCGAAAGGTCAGTCATGGCTTGACTTGACAAAGTTGGCAATGCCTACCATGAGTCGGAACTTCCCACATTAACCAAGTCCACGGGGAAGTTAATACTCGATACTTTGGGTACCGGACACTTAGTGGACTCATCACGAAGAAATCAAATCCGGCACCGAAGAATGACATTTTGACCAGCCAAGCGGTTGGTGTCAATGTGATCAGTAACCACCATGCAAGCAAGGCACAAATCGTGTTTCGTGTCCGACTAGGGTTTCGCCATGCATGAAAGCTAGCACACGTCAGCGATATCACGACGAATTTCAATGTCACTTACTTCTGCATGATTTCAAGAATATCCGCTCCACGTTCCAACCAGTCAAAGATTGCTGGTCCTGCTTTATCGATGACATGGTCGACCCAACCCCTATCGCCATATTGTGTCACGAGCTCAATCAGATCTTGAGCTGTGTTATCTTTACTCTCAGAGTGAGTGATCATCTTTCGCATATTTTCGATATCTGGAGGATACCAGCGCCGATAAATTGTCCTGCCAATAATGAAAAGAATTATCATGCGTGTGAGTTGGCTAAACATCAGTAGAACCAGGTATAGCACCATATAGCATGCGCTTTGGCGAGGATGCTCCCAGTGTGACAAGCTGCGTAACCACATGAATCCGTCTTGAAAAGGTGTTAGAGCTATCACGAATCTCTCAAGGCAGGATGCAAGCAGTTTACGATCGGGTTGAGGGAATTTATCGCCGTTGTCAAGATAGTACTCGGCGTGTTCTTCTAGCTCGTAATCTAGCCTCTTCGCTGCGTATTCTGACCACACGCCGCTTTTGGCTTGTAATGGCGGTCGTTTAGGAGGGGCATGCACGAGACGAGTACGCACGACTTTTCTGACATGTCGGTCGACAGTCCAGCGCACGAAAGCGTCTTGCCTTAGCTGTTTCATTTGCACCAAAGTCTGCTTCTCGGCCTCCTTACTTTCCAGGTCTGTTGCCTGTGTAACCTTGTCAGCCTGCCGTACAGTGTGCACATCGACACCATGCGAGATTTCAGCTTTCATCACATTCTCTGCGAAATCTTTGCCTCTTTGATCTTGCACTGTCTCTTGCAGGGAGGTGATTGGATGACGCAGGAACTGCTTGGCTGCAGGAATTTTCGGCTTTTCGTCAACATCGTGAACCAGTCTCTCTTGCTCGATATCACCGATGAGTGGAGTAGGCGCAAGAGTTGGGGCACTGTCATCTGCTGGAGGATGCGCTCGTTCCGTTGCCTCCTTCTTCTCATGTATGGTTGCTTTGAGCTTGTTCCAGCCATATCGAGGATGCACTACAAGAGAAAGGAAGTTCTCGCCGATCGCATGTCGTACTGAAGGTTTCTCATACTGTAGCGCGTTTAGTGATGGACGAGAATCAATGTCAGCATGAATAGGAGGAGCTTTGTGAATCTCTGCACGATCAAGACCATTGGACGCTGAGCCAAAGTCATTGACAGTAGAAGCCATGTGTAAAGACTGGGGCACAGGCTTGAAGCAGGTGGATAAGGTTTCATGGCAGCAGAGATCAACATGCAACAGGCTGCGACCAAGTAAACCACGAAGTGATAAATGACGTACACATATGCAAGGTGAAGGTATTCCGGAATTGTCTTCCTGGCCAGGCAAGGATGGGGTAAGTCATGGGGCATGTCGTGGAGCGAATATCGGAAAGAAGTGGGCGTAGAGCTCGGATAAGCTGGCACACCGTCACACAGACAACGTGGGTGACATCTAATTGACTAGCTTACGAGTGAAGGTGTTCACTTACGATCCCTCAAGACTTGGAGAAATGCACGACACAGCAAAGAGCTGCGCAGGTGGAGTAGATAAGCGATGACGTAGAGCTTGAGCCTCACAGCTGCAGTATTTCAGGCCTTGGCGCAATATTGCCAGCATTCGAACTTCGACTCACCCTGACCCGGTTTGAGCCACACAATCAGCGGATGCGCATAAATCTTCTGACGTCCAGTCGCCGTTTTACTTTGCATGCCAAGATTCATCTGGCTATGCGATTCTGCTCGAAATGGCACGGTGTAGTGCTAAACAGGAAAAGGCTGCTTTTGTAGCTCCAGCTTTCGAAGCAAAGGTAAATACCAACGCTGCTTCGAGACAATCGCACACACTTTTTGATATGCACTCGCGTGCAATATTAACACTGCTCCCTACTGAGACACTTTCAACACAATGATCTTGCGATCCAGGAAGCCTGACGCCACTGACGCTGCCAGTAGCAACGAGCTGATGGTGACAGCACAACAGAAACGGTTTTCGAGAGGGAAGACTCGATTTGCAAGGGTACAAACGGTCAATGGCGTATCAATGTTGTATGCTAAAAGGACACTCATACGAGGTGCTAGGATCGTACTGGAAGCAGATCTGCGCTATGTGCTCGTTGCGGAAATTGTCTCAGCATGTCCGCTGTACTATGGCTGTAGTATCTTGACCTGATGATATTCTGATGGATTTGAACTTGATATTGATAGTTCTCTTCATGTACTGGGCTCGCTAGAATGTTCGATGCTGTCCACATGTGCAGGGCGCAGACACGTCAACAAAGCGTGCTGCTCATATTCACTAATCATTGAGACTTGCGAACGACCAACTTGCAGGCTGCACACTGTGTGATCAGCATGCATACTATACGCCTAGCTGCTCAGAGATATCCTTATTGGCAAAGCAGAGTTGAAGGGACAAGTCTCAAGTCATTTCGACAACAGTCGTGCTTGAGCACGGTGTTACGCACTTTTGAATTAAAGCATAGCTCGCTTCTCTGATCGGGTTCTGAGCACAAAGCTGTCAGTAATTACCTCATGTTGAGCGAATGTAGAGCCGTCCTTTTCTGCACCCCACGATGCATGCATTGTTTCAAACGCACATCTTGCTCTGTTCTGTTAGATAGGCACATCTTCCTACCTTTACCGCTTGAGTCCTCCCGAACCATGAGGACAGGTCAGCAGGTCAGAAGGAAAGAAACGGAAACATTGAGACTAGCAAGATGTGGTGTAGATGCTGATATTATAACCCAGGACGTCGTCTTCTTCATGAAAGACTGATCCTGTGACTCTCACCATCCGACAATAGCAGGACTGCATTGTGCGCGTGTAGTTTTTGAATCTCCCATGGCTGCCCTAACGAACCAGCATACTGTACCATTCATGTCTGTCTTCAATGTTGCTAAAAGTAAGGTATTTTTGTTTGGCTTTTCGCTGTTATAGCCTGGGGTTCCAGATGCCAACCACTTCGACACTGATACAACAACAAGATCTGTCTAGCGGCTACATTGCACAAATTCCTCAGAGTCGGAGCTCCTAGTCATCTGCGGTGAAGCCATGCTTATCTGTGTGAGATTTACGAAGCAGTCCAAGGTGTAGCAGATGAAGCTACTACGTTCCTGTTACAAATATGACCAACGTCGACACGCTTACCATCGGCCAGGTTCGCATTTCGGAAGCTTTGCCGCAAGTGGGGTTCGGGTTTTCGATGTTCGTTTCGGGTTGTTTAGTCCTGGCATTACTGCTGAAGCGTATTTGATCAAAAGTGAAGACAATGAAGCTCGTATTCATTATGTGGACTTCACCAACGGCTGCGCACCCTGTGGCCATCATTCATCCATCAAATCCGACCTTATCGAATTGCTGTTCGAGAGTGGCTTCGGGAAAGCCTATTGCTGGCCACTATTCACAGACGATAGCAACTTGACCACTGGATGAGCTTTTGTAACGGAACAGTACCTGATCAGCTGGGTCGCTGCACATCACTATGCAGAAACATTGTTTGATAAAGTCAGCGAAGCGCTCCGCGGGCTTAAGAATCTCGTCCTCACTATGCCGTACCACGCCAGCTCTTTCAGCGCCGAAATGGCGGACAGTCAAGCGATTCTGCGATGGTCCCCGGCTTTTGTCTCTCAGATACGTGCAGCAAACCAGATCTATGTCCATGAGTGCCACTGCCGCTATTGAAGACGATGATCATGATCACGATCCAGCGTCCAAAGAGCATGCACTTATCTCAACATTTGACCTCTTCTCAATCGGCATTGGTCCTTCATCTTCGCATACGGTTGGGCCTATGCGCGCTGGTAATATATTTGTCGCCGACGTGATCGATGCAGGTCTTCTCGACAAGGTAGCCAAGATACGGATATCGATCTACGGCAGTCTCGCACTAACTGGCGAAGGTCATATGACGCCTAGCGCATTGCTCCTGGGACTTGAAGGTGCGAGTGTTGACTCTGTCGATACCGCTTATGTCCCACAACGCTTTATCGACATCAAGCGGAGCAGAATATTACGACTCGGCACCTCATCGAGCCATAAGGACATATCTTTCGATTACGCGAAGGACTTTGTATGGGAGTGGTCGCGGAAGCTGCCAACCCATAGCAACGGCATGAGACTTGCAGTGTTCGATAAGAACGGTGATCCCCTCGCGACGAATGATTTGTTCAGTATCGGAGGTGGCTTTGTTGTCAATGATGGCCTGAAGATCAACCCTTTCCTTCGGCCTGCAAACACCGCATCTGTAGGAGCGCTGTCTGCAACCACGCCCCAGAACATCTACCACAAAGAAGCTTCGCGCGTTGATAATATCGTGCCTGAAGCAGCAATAAACCAACATGATCCACACACGCCATACCCTTTTCATAATGCTAACAGTCTCCTAGCACAATGCAAGCAGCACAATCTTACTATTGCTCAAGTCATGTATGAGAACGAGAGGGGCCTCGGACACGCCGATGATGAGATTTTTGACAGACTATTTAGATTGTGGGATGTCATGGATGGCAGCATTAGAGAAGGCGTCCAAGCGCCAATCGATAAAGTTTTGCCAGGCTCGTTGCAATTGAGAAGAAGAGCACCAGCACTTTATCAAAAGCTAACAAAAGGGCTCTACCCTGAAACGCTGCATGCTAACAATCTAGCACCACTGCGCGGTCCACAAGCTACTGCTTCATTACCATATCCGACTGCCAGCTTAGCTGATCCAGCCTCAAAGGTACCAAGTCGATCCGCGCAAAGACGACGACGTCTACCACGTCTTCAAGGCTCACCACATCATCCAATTGCTCTTGTACCAGCTCGCTGCACGACCTTCCCGGCCATGGACTACCTGACGGTTTACGCCATCGCGGTAAATGAGACCAACGCAGCGGGCGGCCGAGTTGTTACCGCACCTACCAACGGCGCTGCTGGCATTATTCCTGCTGTACTCAAATACGTAGTGGAGTTCATCAGCGACGATCCTGAACGAGACATACCGATCTTCCTCCTGACAGCAGCTGCAATCGCATCACTGTACAAGCGCGGAGCCACAATTTCGGCTGCTGAGGGTGGATGCATGGCTGAAGTAGGTGTCGCATGCTCAATGGCTGCTGGTGCATATGCTGCTTGCATGGGAGCTGGACCTGAAACAATCGAACAGGCAGCGGAGATAGGCATTGAGCACAATCTTGGACTTACATGTGACCCGATCGGTGGGCTGGTGCAAGCACCGTGCATTGAGAGAAATGCACTTGGTGCAATAAAAGCAATTTCAAGTGCTAACCTGGCACTAAATAGTGTTGCTGGGACGCAGAAAGTTAGGCTAGACGATGCAATTCGAGCTATGAGGTTGACGGCAAAGGGTATGCAAGAAGAATTCAAGGAGACAAGTTTGAGCGGGTTAGCAACCAGTGTGCCATTCAATATTCCAGTCAGTGTGCCCGATTGCTAGCGTTGGCTGGATTCACATGTCGCTTACCAACGGGGTCAATCTGAGATTAGACCGTGGCCTCAATGATTCGAGCGGATGGCGCTGAACATTCTCAGCTATTCTATATCCCAGGGCTCATCCTCGTTGTTCCGTATATATGGTACAGGCGCATCTTTGCCATACTTGACCTGACTTATTGTCCTTCCATTACCAAGCCACGCCCAGATGTTGTTGGGGTCTTTATAAGTGATCTCATAGTGCTCGTACCTTGGATGTCGCATGAATTTGAGGTGATGAAGCAGGCTGCCAGGCCAGATATAAACTCTTCCATCTGGCTTGTTATCCTTATACCACGACTTACAATCCTCACTCCATATCGAGTGCTTCTTGTGCCACACGTCCATATATGAATTAAGCTGATTTGTTACATCCTGCTTCGGCACCATACATCGAATCTGGTCTTCTTGCATCTTTCGACAGCATTGCAAGATGTACTCCATCTGTGATTCATGCGAGGGTAAAGCACATCCTTGACCCCAGTTGCCACGAGGGCCATTGATGACGAAGTAGTTTGGAAAACCAGGCGCCGCTATTGATGCGTACACGTTTGGCTCTTTCTGATCTTGCATCACCTGTCCATCTGCACCAGTGATCTTGAAGTGGGGCAAATATTGCACATAGAAGCCAGTGGCACAAGCTAGTATGTCGACTTCGTGGTGTTGTCCATCTTCAGTCTGCACACCAGTGGGTGTGACCTTTGCAATCTCGCCAATAACACAGTTGACGTTAGGCCTAATTAGTGCCTCTAGATAACCCTCTCCAGGCGTCAAGCGCCTACAGCCGGGGCTCCAATTAGGTATGAAAAACTTCTTGAGATCGTCTCTGTCGCCCAATCTTTCAGCCATTGATTTCTGCATGAAATCCTTGACTGCCAGATTCAGTGCACTACCGCGATAGAACATGTCCCAGCCTCCGACTATCGCTTGTTCGACCTTCGTCACATAATTCAGATGGTAATCAGGATCTTCTCGAAACTTCTGCTTCTCCTTCTCGGTATACGAGTGCTTACCCGCAGCAGCGGGATCCTGTGCATCAGGATCAGCCTCCGCATTTGTGATATTCGATCCCATTTGAGGTGCAATATATGTACAGTTCCGCATAAACACTGTCACTGAGCTCGCGGTTTCAGCCAACCTAGGGACCATTTGTATCGAGCTCGACCCAGTACCTATTACGGCAACACGCTTCTCCTTCCAATCAAGATCTTGAGGCCAATTCGCTGAATGTGCAAGAATACCTTTGAAGTCATGGAGTCCTTCTATGGCCGGCCACTTCCACTTCGTCAGCACACCTGATCCGTTAATAAGCACATGACATGTGTCTGTGAATGTCGTGCCATCTCCACGCTTAAGCTCAACTTCCCATTGACCAGTCAGCTGATCCCAAACAGTAGCCACGACTTCGGTATTTAGCACAACGAATGGTCCGAGATCATGCTTGCGGTAAAAGTTCATCATATAGTCCTGGATCTCTGGGGCATATGAGTAGAAGCCGGACCACTCTGGATTCCGTTCGAAGGGGAAAGTGTAGGTGTGAGCCGGGATATCACAAGCACAGCCGGGGTAGCGATTCTCGTACCACGTTCCGCCGATAGTGTCATTCTTTTCGTAGCATACCAGGGAGTAGTTCGTCAGCATCTTCTTGGCTTTGTGGGCAGCAAGAAGACCACTGGCGCCCATGCCTACGTGGATAATCCTGATCGGATCTGGATCACACATAGGCCGCTCGGGCACCTCGAATTCCGGTAACTCGGCGTGAGGCATGACGGCAGGCTGGGCGTCAGTAGAGATTGGTGAGAGAAGTAAGGACTGGGAAAGAAATTGTCAAGTGCTTCAAGACGTTGCATGAACTGTGGTAAGCTATGTCGATGTTCGCGTCTTAAATGCAGTCGGCATATATCTGAATCCCGTTGGTTCGAGATTCATTGGACTTACCGAGGCTTGCTTGCTTTGGCTTGAGGAAGATATTGGAGAAGATCGAATTTCCTGACTCGTTGCCCCCAAAAGAACTACTAGGACTAGTATGAGCATCCAACTACTACAGCTGACCTTTCATGGACAACAGTAGTCGCAATATGCCGCGTGTGACATCGGACCAGCGACACAACATTCGATTAGAGTGTGGTGAAGCTCAGTCCGGACATCTATGCCTGCGGTATAGCAGTTAAGAAGTTGAAATTAGCCACTTGGAAGATTGCTCATGCTCAAGCAGATCAGTATAGATCGAGAGCTGTAGCTGTTACCCAAGACGTAAAAAGTGATCAAACATGCTAGTTCTGCTCGTGGTTTGCGATAACCTACTGGCACTCAGTCTCATCGGAATGAAATGAGCAACTTAGTCACAAAACCGTTTCTGCGACCGATAAAAATCGATTACTTCTTCGTCGCTTGCTTTCTATATCTCGCTAATCGTTCGTGCTACAACAGAGATAGACATTCCATAAGCTTTTGAGGTGATTTCTTTGACCAAGCTCGTTTCCGCCTCAGGCATTAGCTTTCGGCATCTTGCTATCCTTGCCGCTCGTCAACCACTCGGAAATTCGAGCAAAGCACTCCGAGATGGCTTGGAGATCTCGAGACGCCGAGGTCATCGTTTATGCAAGCATCAGAGAATCAAGTCATGAACATCACCATTGCATATTTGAGCTTGCGTTAGTTACCGAATTGCGGAATGTTCAGAAAATCTGTGAATATTTTCAGGTCTATCAAATTGATATCTTCATAACAACTGAGAGAAGCTAGACCTGACTGTAAGTGTCAGCCTCTACCTACGGGGAATTTTGAGCTCAAACCCAAGACCTGGCTTCCGCCACAGTCAAGATGTCGTTCTTGGCGTTACCAGCAACATTACGAACAGCTCTAGGGGCAGCTCGCAGTTCACGATTTGATGCCTCCAAAATATCGTCAGCAGCATCATGGCACGGCAATGGGCGTTTTGTGCAAGGATCAATTCGCCACTTCTCATCAACACAGCATGTCAGATCAGATACGTTGATGGATTTGTCATGCTTCACAGAATCACAGCTTACAGTCCGTGATGCCATACAGAAGATCACAGCAGAGTTTGATAACACGTACTGGCAAGAACATGACCAGACCGCTACAGATCCGCATGAACTACATGCAGCACTTGCTCGTGACGGCTGGCTTGGAATTGCGTTACCAGAAGAGTATGGTGGTGCAGGTCTTGGCATTAGTGAGGCAACGATGATGCTTCAGACCATCACTCAAAGTGGTGCTGGCATGGCTGGAGCACAATCTATACACGCGAACGTGTATGCTACTCAGCCACTTGCGAAGTTTGGTAACAAACAGCAAATCGAGAAAACAATACCTGGAATTATCAATGGCAAATACAGAACTTGCTTTGGTGTGACAGAGCCGAATACCGGTCTCGATACATTGAGATTGAAGACTTTTGCAAAGAAGGAGGGTGATAAGTATCTAGTTTCCGGACAGAAAATTTGGATCACTTGTGCTCAAGTTGCTACCAAGATGATTTTGCTCGCCAGGACGACCCCATTGGAGGAAGTCAAGAAGCCTAGCGAAGGACTGAGTATGTTCTGCATCGACCTGCCCGAGGAAGCAAAACGTACACCGGGATCCGGACTCGAGCTAAAGAGGATAAAGAAGATGGGAGGACGTGCTGTCGATGCAAACGAGGTGTTCTTTGACAACTATGAGATTCCTGCTGACACACTCGTCGGTAAAGAGGGTCAGGGCTTCAAGATCATCCTTCATGGTATGAATGCCGAGCGGTGTTTGCTAGCTGGTGAAGCATTGGGATTAGGATATGTTGCACTGGAAAAAGCCACACAATACGGAAAAGATCGTGAAGTTTTCGGCAGACCTATTGGAAAGAACCAAGGTATCGCATTCCCTCTGGCAGACTCATATATGAATTTGGAGGCTGCGAAGCTAGCGACCTACCATGCTGCGAAGCTGTATGACCAAAGCTTTCAAGATTCATCCATCAGTGTGAACACGGTTGGCGCTATGGCTAATAGTGCGAAGTATCTGGCAGCGGAGGCTGCTTTCAAGGCCTGTGAAAGGGCTGTCATGAGTCATGGAGGTGAGTACTATTGCGGCCCAGTCGTGGCTTCAAGCCTACAGACTTGGTTCAATCGGAGCTCCCATGATTTTAGAGCTAACATTGGTTTAGGTATGGGTTACAGCACTGAATATGATGTAGAGAGGTATATGCGTGACGTCTTTGTGCCTCGTTTGGCACCAGTCTCCAAAGAGATGATCCTCGGATACATATCGGAGCGAGTGCTGGGGTTGCC
>JAKLMI010000042.1:103454-129263 GCA_022813495.1 Pasadenomyces melaninifex | reverse complement strand
TCGACGCTCGGCACATGTCTCTCAACCACAACATATTGAGGCGAACTTGGACCTCTCTATTGCCCAGCCTTCTCAATCTCCTGTAGTATCATGTCTCTTGCCATCTTGATATCCTCCTCATTTCCAACAATAGTAATTTCCTCACCCTGGTTCTGGGATCGTGCACCACCAGGAACCTGAATATCGCAACCAGTCTGTTTTCGGATGCCGTTGATTGTGCGACCGCCTGAACCAATGACGTGTCTATGCAGAGCTGGATCTGAGAGTCTTAGATATCCGATGTGTCGTGGCTCCTGAGCTGCAGCAATCGCATCCTGAATCTGCTGCTCGACCTTCGCGATAGCATCTGCATTGACGTCCCGGTTACCGATCAGTACCCAAGGAATTTCACCTGTTTCGGAAGATGAATTCAGAAGCTGGATATCGAACGCGTGCGAGACGTCCGATGGATCATCAGTGATCAGAGGTGCGTTGGCTGGAGCGGATCTTGCGGCATTGCCGGGTCGTTTTGGTGGTTGCTGACCCTTATGATCGACCTTAATGCCCTGTCGACTGAGATCTCGGAACATGCGTCCATCATTAGAGATTGCGTGATGCACGTTTCGTGGAACCATGACTGTAGTGCCTTCAGGCTGTTTGGTGAGGTTTGTAATGTGCTCTTTGGCTTGTGCAACCGCTTCCTGACGGCCTGAAATTTTGACGCCGGTCTTGCCTGTTTCGCGACGAGGAATATCAAGCGCGACACCAAATTGCTGCTCGATAGACTTGCGAATGTTTCCACCACTGCCAATGATCAGTCTGTGCTGGTCAAGTGGTACATCCAAGACTTCTGTAATCTGGTTCTCTTTCTCCTGCACGAACTCGTTGATCGCACTGACGATCTTGTCGACCACATCCTTTGTGCCTCTGACTGTGATCGTGGAGGACGATTCATTATTCTTGGGGAATTGTACTGCTTGAGCACTGTTTTCACCACCCGCGTCGTGCACTATCTTGTTGATATTGTTGCCTTTTGATCCTATCAAATCGCGGTGGTGTTTCTGATTAACATCAATCGTCTGAGTAACGATCGAGTCGAAGGCTTTGGCCTTGCTCTGAATCTCCTGCCTAGCCTTATCGACTGCAGCTTTCGTGCCCTTGACGGTAATTGTCACACGTTCACCCTCTGGCTTGTTTGGCACATCGATCTGAGCACCACTTTCAGCTCGGAGTCGCTCGAGTTCAGCCCCGCCCTTGCCGATCAAACTTCTAACTTGATCTTTGTGAACCGAGACGGTGGCAGTGTTTGAGTTGTCTTGCAAGTATGCCGTCAGGTCCAACAGTTCTCCTCTGACTGCATCAGCCTTTGCTCTTGGACCACGTATTCTGATCTCGTCGGCGCCCTGCTGAGCAGCTCCCGACTCAGACGAATTATCGCTAGCTTGTTTGTTGACGCGTGGGAAGTCAATTCGAACTTCTCGATTGTATTTATTTTGCAGCTTGTTCAGATTCTCGCCGCTCTTACCAATGAGCTCGCCGTGGAATCTTGCCGGCACCTTAATTGCATAGTTGACCTCATCTGCATAAGCTTTACCAAGTTTCAAGATCTCAGCCTTACAAGCCTCTGCTTTCTTTTGTGGTCCCTGTATTGTAACCTTGCCCGGCTCTTTCGTCTGGATCTCGACGTCATGCTTCTCGCGCAACACCTGGATATTTGCGCCATTCTTGCCAATCAGATTCTTCTTGAAGTTATCGGGAAAGTCACAAGTCGTGGTATAATCCCGCTCCTTCTCATCTTGCTCCAGCTCGAGGAGATAAGCTTCGATCTGCTGTCGTAGAGCTTCGACTTCTTCTGGGCTTGGGCCTCGCAGGAAAACATTTTCAGGTACTTGTTGCTGCTGACCTCGACTTCGTCGATTTACTGGCTCTCCGAAATCAAGCTGGACTGGGAATTGTGCTGGCTTGTCTTGTTGCAGATTTCGCACATGTCTCCTTACTCGGTCGTGGTGTTTTCTGGGTACTGGCAAATCCCTAGCATGAATATCGCGAGACGGTAGTTGACCAAAGAGGAAATCTTGAGCTGCTTGGAGAGCACGTTCAAATTCCTGCTGTTCAGGGGAGGTAGGTCGACCTCGTCGCAGTCTTGCATATGGGTCTTCCTCAGCTGGACCTTCATATACAAGCACCACGGGCTCTTCAGGATCATCTGGAATAATCATCACGACTCCATGATCATCCTGCATCTGCTGAGAGAACATGTCACCAATATGAGAGTGATAGAATGGATCCATCTCAAGCAAGTTTATTCTAGACGGAGGAAAGGCTTGTGTGATTTTGGTAAGGTCATTCTTTGCAGCGACTGCCTTCTGACCATCGTTTGAAATGATATTCCAGGTCGGACCAGCATTTGCATGGGTAGGAAAGACGACCTCGGCGTTGTGAGCATTCATGATTTCGCGTTCGATGGCCTTCTGCTGTAGATATTTGGCCAAAGCACGCGAGTGTCTTTCTGCACCCATTGGAGCACTAGCGAACTGTCTTGACAGGTCAAGGGGTCTGGTATGCTTGTCGGCCATGAGCTTTTCAACCATGTCCTTTCCTTCCTGAATGCGATCAGCAGGGCCGATGATGTGGATTTCATCGCTGTCATGGTGGCCTGGAGGCAGGACAATAGCGCAGCCAGTCTGGTTGAGGAACTCGAGCGGGTCCATTCCACGATCACCAACAATGTATGGATTCAGCACGCGATCGGAGGGCATCTCTTCGACCGCCATCTGTTGCTGGAGCTGTGCGACAAGTTGTTCGATCGCCTTCTGAGCTTGCATAGCTGATTCCTGATCGCCGGAAAGCATTATATGCGAGTCACCGTGAGGTACAAACTGCGAACCTGCTCTTGGTGGAGGCTGAGCCTGCCATGTATGGTATTGAGGGATTTTGATGTCCAAGTCGCTATCTTCTTGTAGTCTATCAATCTCTGACTTGTGCTGACCAGCCAGGAACGGATAGAGCTCAGGAGGAATGCCTCGAAGTGGCATATTGACCTTTGGCTGATTCTGCTTGACCATCTGCGTGATCTTGTACTGGACTTCTCTTACGGATGCTGCATCACCCTTGATCTCAACAGTGTCGAATCGCGGGTCGCTGGGGTCGTTGGAAGCACCCCTTTCATCGCGCTTAATGTTGATTTTCACACCGTGCTGATTTTGCAAAGCAGTGATATTTGCGCCACCTCTTCCAATGATGGCGGCTGACGCTGAAGCAGGAACCTGTAGCTTGATATCCTTCTCAACGCTGATTGCTTTTGAGATTTCAAGCAAAGCGTTACGAACCTGTTGTTTTTGTGGACCTTCCGCGTAGAATCTTCGTTCTCGACCAGCAGAGATTTCTTGAACGCCAGTGTTGACCTTGTACTTTCTCTTTGCGTCATCGAGGACTTTTCGGATTGGCGCATTGGGATTCATATCTTGAGTAGCAATATCGAAATGATCGCGGTTCTGGCTTGGTAAATTGACAGCTCCGCCAGCAGGACCTCGAGCGGCTTGTCGAGCAGGAGTCGAGGTACCGGACAGTGCAGGCGAAGCAGGTGACCGCAGTGTGCCCTTCGAGCCCCATCCTGGAGCTTGCGCAGCAGCTTTTGGAGCAGGACCAAGTGCTGGGAAAGCTTCGTCGTCGTGAGGGTTCAGGGTGCCAGGCTTCTCCTTCTGTTTGCCGGCTGCCTTCTCAGACATGACACCGTTAGAGCCATTCGTGGTTGGCTCATTGACAGCAGGGGTGCTAGTGCCATGTGAGGGAGGTGGGTGCTGAATGTCTTCTTCATCGACGACGTCTTCGACGGTGACATGGTGAGTCGCAGCTGCAGCATCACGCTCAGCCATCAATTGGGCAGGCGTCTTATCTTCGACAGCAGCCATCGTGGATGTTTGCTAAGATTCTGACTGATTGTATTGGCCGGGTAGTGGTAACCGTTGGATCGACGTAAACCGGGTATGGAGGTTGTAATTTAGTAAAGCATAAAGCTCGAATTATATCAAGATTCAAGTGACGAGTTATGCAACACTTCTATTGATGCAAGGTGTACTTGATGTAGCACGATGCAAACAGAATGTGTCTATCGTAAAGTGTTTGCAGGCCCTCTGCCTGTCAGGTCCATCACTTATTTCGAGAGAAACGACCTCATCTGACGCCAAGTGGGTCCCGAACCTTCAGGAACCCTGAATGCCTGAGGCAATACTATCAACGAACACCTGGGCACTTTCGTATCGATCGAGTAATCAGGTCGAAACACATATTTCTGGTTGACTGCCTTAGCACATGACAACTCAATCGCTGTGAAATTATGTGATGGATACCGTCATAGCTTCTTCCAGTCTCGTTGATACTACTAGTATGGTAGTGCTATCACTCATGTGTTTGTCTGACTCACCGTAGTCTGACTAGGATCTCGGCAGCACGGTGTGGAATTGCACCGTAGCCGCAGCGTCACCTGTAATCACAAAAGATTCGGTCGAATAATGCTCGGAGCCGATATTGCAAGCCTAAGAAGATGCTGTATTGTTGGCTAGGAGTCTGGTGAGAGAATAGTATATAGTGCGATATATTGGAACGACGAGAAGCGTTCTTCATCTTCATACACAGATCAAGATACTTCCCCATATTGTAGACAACCTTCCTAGTATTGCAAATTTTCCAGCACACGACACAAAGGCGCCGGACTTGATAACAACCACCATTGACGAAACTCTGTCTATTGCCAGTACCTAGCTACCTACCCTACAGACAACATGGTGCATTCAGCATTCGTCTACTCGGCTCTAGCACTCCCTTCGATACTCATTTGCTTCGGCCTCAATGGCGTTTTCCGACCAGATGCTCATCTCAAGTCGTTGGAATTTCCTATCTACCCAGCGTCTCAACCTGAACTCAGAAAATGGAGTCATGCATTGATGAGGATCTGGGGTATTCGAAACATATCATTCGGTACATTGCTTCTCATTATATGGGTTGGCGGTGATATGCAATTGATGGCCAAGGCTTTGCTCGTGGCAATCTTGCTGCCAGTCATGGATGGCTGGGTTAGCCGGAACCTCATTGGAGGTGGAGAGCTCCAGCATTGGGTCTTTCCTCCAGTTCTAGGCTTTGTCGCCGCAGGTCTGTCTGGTTATTTTGGTTAGTGTATTCGGGTGGTGGTGAGATAGGTTCAGAATGATTGCTAGGAATGTATGTAGAAGAGGACGATAGGGCACTTTTATCTGGCAAGGACTAATGTTGATCAGCCGGCTTATTCGTGGTTATAATAGTAGATCGCAATTAATGATACTGTCATGATATCATTGAGCATACATCAAGTTCAATGTGTTGCTCATACCCTGTGAATTTATTCTCGAAAAGCTTTAGTGTCTAATGAATAGTGGTAAATATCGGGTAGCAGAACATCTAGCTTACGCGTTATGGAGGATGAAAAGTTTTATTCCACGTTGTTTGGCCCATAGACCATGATCCCGTCTAGATACTGATGTGGAAGGTGGTGAAGGTTAAGCAAGTTTGTCGCTTGCGTTGCTTTCATGTGCTCGAAGACCAAAGCTTCTTGCAAGCTCAGGCAGGTTTGCCGGACGTGCTCGAACTTTATGGTGATGGGATTTGCATATTCTCTCTTCTCTAATGTACTGCGCTGGAAACGAAGGCTCGTACATTAGTCTACCTATGATGCGTCGGAGCAATCTCCAGATTAGCAGACCTAATGCGTGAAAGACGCGCCGAGAATGAGACACATTCAGTCGCTGGAAATTTGTCTTGCTACAAACCCTTGACGACTCGATGGCTTCACGACAGTGCTGCAGAAGACCTCCAAGTAGCTAGGACCCAGTACGACGCAGAAGGCTGCGGTCGTGTGTTCTTCATCCGGTTTTAAGTATAAAGTGTGACCTCAAATTGACGAGATAGATACCAGCATGTCCAGGTGCTACTTCGTTCGGGGGCTATATCCGCCCTAGAAATGACGTTCGTACAATTATTGGCAAATTGACCATCACTTCACTACTGCTCTACATTAGTCTCCTCGAACCTAAATTCGAAATACTGTATTGAATGACAGCTAAATGCTTGACCACCAAACAACGACTTGCTACACTATCTCAACAACTCTCACCCAACATGATTGAAAACAGCTCCCGAATCGTCATTACCGGTGGTGGACAAGGAATAGGACGAGCACTTGCTCGACACTTTGCAGCAAAAGGTCACAAGCTATACCTGCTTGATATCAACAAAGAAGGATTGCAACACACCGCAGAGAAGCATTTGGAGAAGTACTCAGATCGCGTATCGTGGTCGGCCTGTGATCTATCAGATACCGACAGCATTCGGGAGTCTATCAAGAAGGCGGCTGAGTATCTTGGTGGTCGTATCGATTTCTTAATCAACAATGCTGGAATCTCATACCCGTACTGGCCTGATGGCAAGACCATGGAGGACCCTTCGACATTAGACGTGTGGAGGAAGTGTGAGTTGCTGATATTTGGCTAGATTTCGTGCTAACATCCGCAGATGTGGATGTCAATCTGACTGGTAACTTTGCCCTTAGCCAAGCCGCAATACCATACATGAAGGTCGACAATGATGATTCGAAGAAGAAATTACCTGACTCTAAAGTCGGCCGTACTGGACCTTGTATCATCAATGTTAGCAGTTTTAGGGGCGTCATTAGTGATCCTAACCAGGAAGGATATGCTGCCACCAAAGGTACGTTTCGTGCAACGATGCAGAACTCGTGTTAATATCGTTTCAGCTGGTCTCATTGGTCTGTCCACTGCAATGGCAGTCAGCCTGCAGCACTATGGTATTCGTGTCAACACTATCTCACCTGGTCGGATCAAGGTCACTCATGAAAACAAAGAAGCAGAGGAGAAAGGCGAAAAATGGGAGCATAACGAAGACGACGAATCCACTCATCCTACAAATAGAGCAGGTATGCCAGAGGACATTACCGAGGCCGCAGAGTACATTCTAGGAGCAGGATTTGTGAATGGCCAGAATCTGATTGTCGACGGCGGTGTGACGGTGGTCAAAGGTAAGGCATGATAGAGCCAGTGTTCGCACATATTGTCAGAGGAAGAAACATACTTTTTTCTGCCTGAAGTTCTCGGCATCTACGTAAGGAAGGAAAGACGCTACTATGAGAAACAACTCCACTGTTTGCAGCGGATTGGTTCTGCGGACAATTTATATACATGCTGTGCTTCGGACTATTGTTTGAACGATCTCAGATCACCACATAGGCAAACTGTATGTCGCTGAGTATGTTGTCATCGAGACCTTCAAACACCATTCCATGTGCTCCAGCGGTCCATCAGATGTATACGGGTGCTTTCCAATTTCCGGAGTAATTGCACGTCGTGCTTAGGCATATCGAAACACTATGAGTGCATCGATCTCTAAACGGGCTGCCGGGCATGGCTCAATACGTTTGGTCAAAACGAGGCTACATGAAACCACTTGCCCACGTTGTACGTGACACGGCCGTGGTCGACCTTTACTCGTGCTTAGCCCTGCCTCAATCATCGTGACAGCTCAAACCAGTCTCTTGAGTTGGAACTCTGCAACCAACAGCAAAACATCGGTCTTGTCTAACGGAAAGTATTATACAGATCAGCGTCATGGGTTCTTTAGAAATGGACGCCTTCGATTACATTGTGGTCGGAGGCGGCACAGCGGGTCTCGTCGTTGCTTCACGCTTGAGTGAAGATGCTCACCACTCCGTGCTCATCCTCGAGGCAGGAGAAGATCGCATCGCCGACCCACGTATTAATATTCCGGGTATGGCAGGAGTGGCTCAACGTACTCCAGGACTTGCATACAGATTCCAGACAGTGCCACAGAAGTATCTGAACGACAGACAAATCACGGAACCACAAGGTAGACTTCTCGGTGGCTCGAGCGGTATCAACAATCAGGCTTTCATTGCTCCAGATGCGCTTGGCATAGACGCATGGGAGGATCTCGGCAACCAAGGCTGGAATTGGAACATGCTCAGGCCATACTTTCGCAAAGTGTTTACCAGAACCGATCCTGGCAAGGCAATCAAAGACGGGCTGGCGATCGGGTACATTAATGGTGCTGAGAAGCAGACTGACGAACATTCTGGCCTTTTGCAGGTTTCGTGGACAGGACGACCGGAAAACCCGCTGCAGAAGGCTTGGGTCGATACCTTTCAGAACATAGGTTGGGCGAACAGCGCCGACCCGTTTGAGGGTAAGACGTACGGAGGATATGCAAATCCTAGCTCTGTTGAATGGAAGACGAAGACAAGAAGCTATTCGAGGTCGACGTACCTGAAACATGCTGAAGATCGACCAAACTTGAAGACTCAAACTGGCGCGACTGTTGCAAGAATCGTCTTTGCAAAGACCGGCGAGACTTCGACAGCCAAGGAGGTCGTCTACATTGTGGATGGCCGGGAAAAGACAGCTCGCGTAAGAAAGGAAGTCATCCTGGCTGCGGGCGCCCTACAGACCCCGAAAGTGCTGGAGTTATCCGGTGTTGGCGATCCTGACATCCTCAACAAGCACGGTATCGAGACTGTTGTAGCCAACAAATATGTCGGCGCAAGATTGCAGACTCGACTGATGACTGGTATCAGTTTCGAAGTCAAGGATGGTATCGAGACATTGGACGACCTGGTAAGGAAGAAGCCAGAAGTTGTGAAAAAAGCTACAGATGAGTATGCCCAAGGAAAGGGTCTGCTTACCGTCGGTGGTCTCGCATCATATTCATCCATGCCATATGTTGCCACCGAAGTCGCAGGTCAACCTCTGCTCGACCCACTGATTGAGAAAGTGCCAACAAGCCCGGATAGCCAACACATTTTTGACGTTATTCACAAGCTAATACATACACCACAACTGGGTACTGGCGCATTCTGGATTTCTCCTATTCAGTGGCCAATCCGAGGACAGATTGTTCCTGGGTCGTATGTGACGCTCGGCACGAACCAGTGTTACGCCTTCTCTCGAGGCACAGTCCATATCGGCACCTCAGACAGCTTGGTCGACCCGGTCATTGACCCTCATTATCTTGAACACGAACTCGATATTGAGGTATTGGCTCGTCAGGTCTTCTGGTTACAATCTCTTGCTCAACAGTCACCACTCAAGGACTGTCTCAAGCCGGACGGGCGCAGAAACCACGAGACTGCGGTCTTCAAAACAATAGAGGATGCGAAGGAGTACGTGAGGGAATCGGCTACCACGGAATATCATCCTTGTGGAACATGTGCCATGTTGCCCAAAGACCTAGGAGGTGTCGTGGACACGACATTGAAGGTCTATGGCACGCAGAATGTGCGCGTTGTTGATAGTAGCATGATGCCATTGATCACAAGCAGCAATCTTCAGCCAACGGTTTACGCTGTTGCTGAGCGAGCTGCTGATCTGATTAGAGGTAGGGCCAAATGACGGAATCATTAAGATCTGTGGTCAAAACTTTTCTGTAGGAAATATTCAGCATGAAGTACTTGTCTTTCAATATACCATAGGTTTCATTGAGGTGGAAGGAATGTGAATGCACAACAAGTTGATGAAGCTCGCGTCGAATTGAAGCCGATCAAGGTTAATTTAGGCGGCAGTATTACAGGCAATACGATGCCTAGAGAGCCTTACCTAGGTACCTAGAGATGATGCTTTGCCACCAGCAACTAATTCTCCTCAGTTCACACAAATCCTTCACCAACGTGTTCCCTTCTCATTAGAATGGGAAATCGCCAGTGACATGATTTGAAGGACGATTTCGATCGCTGAGTATTGTATGGGTACTGTTACTTGCGATATGCAGCGGTTGATAGCGTCTGTGTTGTGTATTAGATGTAGAGTCTATGAAGCAGGCATGACGACTAAAAGACGTGCATTTACCATCTGCACGAAGAAAGGGATAGGACTCCTGATCAGCTAATACGTACGTTTGACAGTTCTGGAAAAGCCAAGCTGCACTCTATTGAGGCGTATCGCGAGCCGAAAATATGTGATAAAATTGAGAATCTGTGAAACGCCATATTATGCAATGAGATTTCCGCTACTGTTCAGTCTTCTCTGTTTCTGGCTGAGCCTGTTTGACCGATAGCCACTCCATGCCAACAGCCCCTATCACACTAACGCAGCTCACAATGAGAGCCACCTTGAATGCGCCCACAATTGCATCATTATAGTCTATCAGAAACGCGTCCAGCATATCCGCAGGTATCAACTTCCGTATTTCTGTAGCACCCAAATTTACAATATTGTCCCCAGTTAGTCCAGGTATTTGTAGATTTCCGGCCTGTCTTCTTAGCTCCGAGCTGAACCGGTGCTGAGCCACAGCGAGAAATATTGTGCCGCCAAGAAACTGACATGAGAATACGAGTGCTGAACCCATGGGAATATCCTCTGTTGGCAGAGCAGCTTGACAAGCGACTTGTGGCTGTTGGAAGCCAAAACCAAGACCCAGACCGAGGATAATGAGGTAAGCAGCCCATTTCGCTGTCGGCATATCGTACGTGAAAGTCGTGAAGAGACCAGTGCCGATTGGCATAAGAATTGCTGAAGCCCATACAAAAGGCATGTAGTAGCCGAGTTTCTTTGTCAGAATACCTGCACCGATTGTAGCGACAAGTTGACCGAGAATTGTGGGTAGCGACTTGACAGCAGACATGATGGGACTGACATTTTTGACCACTTGAAACCATAGACTTAGGTGGTACACTATAAGGAAAATGGTGCCACCAACACAAAGAGCGAAGATCGCTCCGAATGCAACAGATCTGTTCTTGATGATTCGAGCAGGAACTGGAGAAGTTAGTCGTAGTCAGCAACGGTAGCCCGGACTTACTCATAGAGTGTTCGTCAGATTGTACGGCCTCGATAACAATGAATGCCACAAGTAAGACACCGAACAGGGTGAAGAGCGCGATTACCCTTGGTGCGCTGAAAGGGTATGTATCGCCACCCCAATGCATGGCAAATAAAAGCGACAGGACCGAGCCAATAAAGGCAAGATTTCCCAGCGGATCGAAGAGTCGAATTTTCTGGATGAGGGTGCCTTTGAGCTCTCGGAGCTCGCCCTTCAGATTGACCAAGAAGAAAATTCCAACAGAGGCTATACCACCAAGAGGAACTATTCATGTTAGTAATTGCTTGTACACATTTCACAGCACTCACGATTGATCCAGAAGCACCATCTCCATGTTGCCTTCTCTGCCAGAACACCGCCAATAAGTGGACCTAGTATCGAACAAATGCCAAATACGGCTCCTAGCATAGCGTTGAGGACCGGACGCATTGATCTAGGAGCCACAAGAACCACAATAGATGTTGCACCAGAAAAGAGTCCTGCTGCACCCAAACCTGCTACGGCACGTCCAGCGATGAATTGTAATGATGAATCAGCAACCGCGCAAATTATTGAGCCTATCTCAAAGACACCTAGTGCGAAAAGGAAGACCCATTTCACACTGAAGAAGCCATAGAATTTGGCATATAGCAACTGAAATGCTGGTAATGTCAGTGTTGTATATAAGGACTGTCACAGGAGGCTCACCACAAGTGAAGAGGAAGTATGCAGTACCATACCAACTAATGTCGTTTATTGTGCCGAATGTATCTGTGATCTTGGGTGTTGCTGTTGCGATAACTATAATACAATTAGTGCTGGACGCAGATGTGCTTGACTGACTAACTTGTGTTGTCTAAAGCGACGCAAAGGATTGTCAGTAATAACGCCCCAATAACCGTGGCAAGTTTCAAGCCTCTCAAGACGCCATGCTCGTCGTCGTTTTTTTTCTCATGAGTCAAGCTCTCGTCGCTGGCGCTGGGAGATGGTATCGTGCTGCCTGCCTCCAGATCCACGCGCTTCTCATCCACGTCGCTGGCGTTAGCGGATGGTATTGTGCTTCCCCCTGCCTCCAGATCCACGTGCTTCTCATTCACGTCCTTCGTCCGCTCGACTGATGGTATCGTTGACATCGTCGTTGTTTGAAGCGACAAAGTGCACTTCCAACGTTGTTGAAACTTGAAACCGCGCTAGTGGTGACAGTGTGAAGATAGTGAGCACAGATGGGCGAGATCCAGACACATCATTCTGACATAAGGGTGATACATTGCGATGTAAGGTCATCTTAGCCAAGCATTTGCAATCAGGTACTGCGGCGCATATACTGTTCACCAAACATAACAACGTGGTGAGCGGAGTAGTCGACGAATGCTAAATTCGAGGCGTTGCTCCCATTGGTCGACGGTGCTCATGATCCTGAGATGTGGAGAGAAAGCGCAGCGGAAGATCGTCTCGGACTTTCTCTTAGCGTTTTCAGTAAGCAGATCCGAAGGCTTGGCATGGCTCGATCTGGGCGATTTCGCGCTCAAGCATATCGGCGATAGCATGCGATGTGTACGATGTCGATGACGTATAATTATACGACTTTCCACGTCTGAAACTCCTAGGTGTGTAGAGATGGCCTGAATCGACTTAGTCCGAGACTTCGTACGTACTGGGACTTATTGTAGACTGTGCCCACGCCCACGACGCTTGACCCCAGCTGAAGAGCTCGATGTATACAGAGATTGAGCTTGATCTTGGCTCTGTGTTATCCCATTGGCTTTTTGTTCTGTTATCGCAAACATTCATTGTTCCTATCGATTGAAAGACTGACAAGATGGGCAGCATTGACACTTCTGAGGACGTGATTCCGACCATCGACCTGTCGCCATGGCTGAACAGCGACGAGTCGAAGACCGCTGACAAGCTTGCTGTGATCAAAGAGCTCCATGATGCTTGTGTCACGTATGGCTTTTTCCAACTTGTGGGACACGGCATCCCAATCGAGATGCAAAGAAGTGTTTTCGATTGTGCTGCCAGGTTCTTTGCTCTACCTCTGGAAGAAAAGACGGACGTTTCGATCAAAAACTGCTTTGGTCGGTCGAATAGAGGCTATGAAGTTCTTCAAGGTCAGACATTGCAGACCGGTGCTCTGCCAGATTTGAAAGAGGTATGTTCGACGTACGTCTGTATTCTGTTAGCTAATAAACATAGGGCTTCTTCATCGGTGCTGAAGTGCCAAAGGACGACGCTCGAGCCGGCAACTTCTTGACAGGTCCAAATCAATGGCCAAAAGGTCTAGCTTTTGAGGAATTTGAAGACCCTCTGCAAACTTATCGCGCTCGCATGGTCGAACTTGCACAGCTTGTGCTGAACCTGCTTGCAATGGCTTTGCCGAGTCCGGCACCATCAGACATTTTCGACGAGTTCATGTTGCAGCCTTCAGGAAATCTTCGTCTCTTGCACTATCCTCCCAAGGTCAATCCAAATCCTGACCAGCTAGGATGTAAGTAATTTCGAAAGTAGACGATCACCGCTAACATGCTTAGGTGGTGCTCACACCGATTTTGGCGGCATCACTTTCCTTCTTCAGCAACCAGGGACAAGAGGTCTTGAGGTGTTCTACCCACCAAAGGAAACCTGGATTCCTGTCGAAGCAAAAGAAGATGCGTTTGTGATCAACATTGGAGATCTCGTCCACCTCTGGACTGGCAGATATTATCGCAGCGCAACGCACAGAGTAACAGATGTTGGAGACACGCATAGGTACAGCGCACCGTTCTTCTACAATGGTAACATGGACCTGAAATTTCAACCTCTTGACGGAAGCCCTGCTCTGACCGTGGAGGAGCATATCCTTGGCAAGCTCAATGCTTCCAAAGCTGAGCAGACGGTTGGGAAGCAGAAAGTTAAGAACGTGAGCGTCGCGCCGACGGCGTCTGTGATGGTTTCAGCAGCTGGTTAAACTTGATGTATAAACGATGTAATGGTCATAACTTGTTGTATACTATGGCGTCTTTGATCTTGACTTAGCATATGCCTTTCGCCGAACGTTTATTATAAATCATGTGAGCTTTACACAAGCAGTTGGCATCCTCGAGTTGTAGAGATGTAACATTCTTGCATAAGAATAGGTGGAACATCGATGAGAGAGAAGCGCAAGCTGGAGACGGGTGTTTGAGAACTTCGACATCGAGCAGGACTGAGCTAAAGTTCCAAGGTTGGGCATCAAAAGCTCATCGCTAAGCCCATTATTCCATGCATCTCTAAGCGTTTGGGTGCCTGTACTGCAGGTACTGTTTAGGTACAGCACCTGGGCATACTCGAAAGTGGAGTACAGTCAAAGTCATATCAGCTCCGCGTGCACAGGCTATAATCAGGTCGTTCATTTGCGTCTTCACAGCTAACCAGTTCTCAAGACTTCTGACATCGATCAGCGAATCGTGAGAAACCCTGCAGTCTTACATGAGCCTAAGCGTAACATATCCAAGTGATCGATGTATTGCCAGCTTTGTGCGATCCAATATGGTGGTTATGTCCAAAACTCCGAATGATTTGTCCGATGTCTATTATGCTCCCAAGACCTTGTACTGACTGTTCATTGCGTATACGACTTGGCATGCACGTTCAATATACAAGAACAATGTCTGCTTACTAGATATCGCTAACCCAGTATCCCGAACTTCACTAACTTTACATACTCACTGCCAACATGGCAGCACCACTACCTAACGGTCACCACGAGGAAGGCATTGCCGTCTCTCTAGGTGGCATCCAATTTGGCGTCTTCCCACCTCTAAATGGCAGACCATTTCCATTTCCCACCACGGAGAGCATCTCACCTATGCTCGACGTGATGCAGAAGCATGGCCATCACAAGCTCGACACCGCACGAATCTATGGTGGAGGCTTTTCCGAGAAACTGCTAGGCGAGCTCGATTTCCGCTCTAGGGGCTTCGAAGTCGGCACCAAGTTGTATCCAACCAAGCCACGACCACTTGGACCAATGAACGTGCCATATGACCACACCCCAGAGGACTTGTCAGCTGGTCTGCAAGCTAGTCTTGAAGCACTTAAGACACAATATATCGACACATTCTATCTCTATGCCCCCGACCCAAATACGCCATATGAGGTGACACTGAAGGCTCTGGATGATCTTTACAAAAAAGGCCAATTCCGAAGATGGGGTCTTTGCCGATTCCCAGCCTGGGAAGTCGCCGTCATCCAGGAATTGTGCATAAAGAACGGTTGGGTGAGACCAAGTGTGTACCAGCCTATCTACAACGCTATCATTCGATACATCGAGGTTGAGCTCATCCCTTGTTGTCGTCACTACGACATGAGCATCGAAGCTGCTCAGCCTACTGCATCTGGTCTCCTTACTTCACGATACACTCGTGACATGAAGGACGAGGATCATGAGAATGGACGAAGATTTGATCCTGGACATTTCATTGGCAGACACAACCGACAGAGATACTGGCATGATGCGTACTTTGACGCGCTGGAAATCATCAGGAAGGCTGGCAGGCAACACGGTCTGACTGAGCTGGAGGTTGGTTTGAGATGGTTGAAACACCACAGTATGTTGAAGCCTGGTGCTGGAGACAGCATTATCGTTTGTACTAGTGATCCAGATCAGTTGGAGGAGTGCTTGACAGATCTAGAGAAAGGTACCCTTCCGGAGGATGTTGTGAAGGCAGTTGACCAGGCTTGGCAAAAGGCACGAAGAGAGCCATATATCTATCATGATTAGAAAGCTTGTATACTAGAATTCACTCTGTAAGGACAATTAGAAGCTTGATCCATGTGGTCTCTTTGCACGATCCATACGATTGTGATCAATATCCAAATCAAGGTTGACAGCAGTTTGTGATCACCATGCTTTTTATCATTTATCATTGATCAGATTTCACTTTCATTCCGGGGTTCCATTTCTGCTTTATCGTATCACCGAAGTAACTCTCATATCTTGCCGAACGAAATTATGTGATAGCTGAACTCTTTAGCCGGCACAATGTAGTCGTAAGCGTGTTCGCCTCGTATCTATCGCTGTGGCGGGAGATACTGGTATTTTTGACAGTCTCGACTATCCGTTTCGTGGCCCATGGGCACCTCGGACATTGCTTTGAAACATCCTTGGAGCTCTACTGCCTCTTCCTAGTGGTCAAGTTTCAGTCAAATATATCAATATCGACAAAAACAAGGAATGTGTGTTCAATATTCGTATCATATGCTAAATATCAATTGAAGTACAGTTATGCCTGCGAAATCAGACAACCATCAATCACCGCTTCCGTTCCTGTCGTATACGACGAAGCATCACATAACAACCAAGCAACAGACTCGGCTATCTCCTTCGGTCTTCCAGCTCGCAGCCACGGTATCCTTTCCGTGTCTTCGGTCTTCCATGGTAGCATGGGAGTCATGGTAGGTCCACTAGTTCGAATTAGCAAGTGTATCATTAGTAGCGTGAGTACATACGGCGCGATAGCGTTGACACGAATACCTTGAGGGGCATACTCAACAGCAGCAGCTCTTGTTAGTCCCATAATGGCATGCTTTGAGACCACATAAGCAGTGTTCATTTTCATGCCTCTCAATCCAAAAATGCTCGAGGCATTGACAATTGAAGCACCTCTTTCCATCACTTTCAGTTCAGCTCTGACACAGTTCAAGGTTCCCTTGACGTTGATATCCATTACACGAGAAAAGTCCTCATCGTCCACATCCTGCACTCGTGCTCGTCCGACTTGCTTTGGCTGTACCCCAGCTAGATTCACTGCTCCGTCTAGACGACCATATGTCTCAACTGTTTTGCTGATCCATTCTTCAACCTTTTCTCGATCCCGGATATCGAGCACTGCCGAGATAACTGAACCTCCAGCTGATTGTATAAAGTCGCAAATCTCGTCAAGAGACTCTTTCGTAACGTCGGCGAGGGCAAGCTTAGCACCTCGTGAGGCAAGGAGCTTTGCGGTCTCAAGGCCAATGCCAGATCCTGCGCCAGTGATGGCAATGACCTTGTCGGTAAAGAGATGAGACATTTTGCTGCTTGTTTAGTTACAGCTGTGGATGAGCAGCAGATGAGCAGACATCCTGCTTCTTGACAAGAGGCAGACAGTCAACGTCATAGCTACATGGCTTCGATGATCGAGTTTGGAGGTAGCCATGTGTATACTTCTTTGTCCGACCAAGAATGTGGCCAATCGGAGTCCAGTATGCTCGAATCTTGGCCCCAAGTGGAGACCTTGCCCGGTGAAAGTTAGGCGGAGTTTCTGGTTCGGAAAATCGTCTTTACCACGTGATGATATTCGTCTATACCACATGGCTCTCGTAAGCATATGCATATCAATAGCACGGTACCGAAATACCAAGATGCAAAGATGTACTGGAATTCGACAAATTTGTGGTTGCACTACTCCAACAACATGAAGGACACGGTACCAAGAGTCGCCCAGAATTCTGAGCAGGAGCTGGACATTGCCATTGTCGGAGGAGGGATCATTGGTCTTGTCTTGGCTCTCGGTCTCAATAGAAGAGGTATCAAGGTTCAGGTATACGAACAGGCACGTTCTGTTCGTGAGATAGGTGCTGGCATCGCTTTCACAGCCAATGCCATCCGCTGTATGGGAGAACTTGACCCTCGAATTGTGACTGCTTTGAGATCTGTGGCGACGTCGAATGGCGACCCTAACAACCCCAACGATCATCTCCAATGGGTCGACGGCTTCAATGTCGATCCAGCTAACCCAGAAGTTGAGAAGATACTATTCAAGCTTTATGCTGGGCCTCGAGGCTTCGAAGGATGTCATCGTGCTCATTTCTTGGATGCACTTTTGAAATCGGTGCCGGAAGGTGTCGTCCATTTCCGAAAGCGATTATCTGAGGTAATCGAGCAGGATGAGCAGAAGGTTCAGCTCAGGTTCGAGGATGGCACCGTTGTCAAAGCCGATGCTGGTAGGTGACATTATCTGCAGTCAAAATTATGCTAATTGTATCAGTGATTGGTTGTGATGGAATCAAATCTCGTGTCAGAGAGCTCATGTTTGGTTCTGACAGTCCTGTGTCATACCCAACCTATACTCATAAGATTGCTTACCGGGGACTGATACCAATGAACAAAGCAGTAGAGGCAATTGGTGAATACAAAGCAAAGAATCAACACATGCATATCGGGCCAAAGGCTCACCTGCTACACTTTCCTGTGGCAAATCAGACACTCATGAATGTGGTCGCATTCGCGCCTGATCCGGAAGCATGGGCTGATTCGAAGACCTTCGTCGCTCCAGCAACCCGGCAAGATGTAGAAAAGGTCTTCGCTGGTTGGGGACCAACTGTCCGATCGATCGCAAGTTTACTCCCAGATCAGCTCGACAAATGGGCTGTTTTCGACAGCGCGGATTACCCAGCACCGTGCTACAATCGAGGCAGAATTTGCATTGCCGGAGATGCTGCTCATGCCGCTGCACCTCACCACGGAGCAGGTGCAGGCGTAGGTGTGGAAGACGCACTCTGCCTATCGACTCTCCTGGAAAAGGCCGTGTCATTAATCGACGAGGACAAGACAACGAAAGCTGAAGCGCTGAAGTTGGCATTCCTCACATTCCACACAATCCGCCGACAGAGAACGCAATGGCTGGTGCAAAGCAGTCGTGACGTCTGCGAGATCTATGAATGGAACCATCCCACAACAGGAGCAGATACTGAGAAGTGCTTCGAGGAGATCCAGCGACGTTCTCACAAGATTTGGTACTTTGACTATGCAGAAATGGTCCGGGAGGCAAGAGAAAGCTTTGAGTGGCGTGTGGTCATACAAAGTCTTGTCAACGGCGACCACAAGATAGACCTGCCGGCCTTCGAGCGGTCTCTGAGTGAGGACAGTGAGAGCGAATCTGCCGACAGTTCAATTGCGACACCAGTCGAGGGCGAAGCTCCAACATTGCCGCTGCAAGATCTGGAGATCGCTGCCGGCCGCAAGGTTGATCTCGAGCAAGAGCCCCAGATTGTGCCCGTCAATGTGCGGGTACAAGCATAATTTGTTTCAGGTTGTCGGATTGTATTGAATAAGACGGGTAAAGAAAAGGTGGAAGGAGTTTTGATCACACTTGAATCTTGGCGCAGGAAAATCAGGGTGAGAACAATCGTGGTACGTTTTTGACGCCTAGAGACATGCCTAGATCACATGCCATGTACCACCAAATCTAGCACTCTTTGCCTATATCTTAGTAATCATCTGCACTAGCTACATTCGCAGAAATAATACTTCTTCAACTACCTAGGTAGGTATGCTGGTTTTGGACTTATACTGTCTCAACCCTTGTTGTTTCCGAACCGTCTCATCTTCAAATGCAAGCTCATACGCTGCGACACTCGCTTGTTAAAGATCGAGTCTTAGACTTCTGCCAAAGACGCTAAATCTGTGTATTTCGCAGCAGGTGCACTTTGGTTTCGTCCATCCCCACCAGTCTGCATGATCTCAATCCATTGACGACATCGTCATCATCTACCTCTCAGCATGCGTCTTAGCTAATGAGAAGAATAGTCATATTGCTTTTGACGCGGCAATGCACAGAACAGCCATACGCAAAGTTGTCGGAGTTACCGTTACTGCGGACACGAACATAACCGAATGATGCTACCATATACGGTGCTATGCGCGACTCGACATGTCTGAGGCATTATTGAAGTAGTAGAGATATGCTGACTACGTCTGAGTCTAGGCATTTGTGTGCTCCAAGGCACGATGATCGTGCAGCTGGTGACGGTGTCTCGGCAGGATCTAACAGTATAAGAATACTACGAGCTTCGATTAAATCAAGTGTCGAGAATGTCTGCATGAAAGAGGATGTCAAGCCAGCAGCACAAGTGCTCGCTTAGCAACCGACCGCGGAACGAAGATCCCACTGAAGGATTGAGACAGCATAAAAGCCCGGTTTTGGAGAAGGACTTCCAGCCCGAAGAAGCTCAAGACACTATATCAGATACCGTGATCTCGTAAGTACAGCAATCCTGAATTGCGTACATGCTGACCTAGCAGCCCTGGGCTTGACCATCTGGGTCTTATTTGTGGCATAAATGGCTATAAATCATTTCTGCTGACGGAGGCCGCAAGCATTCTTGACACGGATCATCACGAAAGCCATGTTCGGAGCACGCATATCACTGATCCGACCAGCATCGCTATAGCAGGCTCAGTCTGAATACAATCTATATAGTCTTGACATAGGTTGCTGGTATTCAATAATTACGACAAATCTCAACCTCACACAATTATTTTTTACACTAGTGCTGGTCTACACAATCAGATGTGGCAGCAGTTGCGGGTGAACAGTCTATCCCGTGTCCGCAATTGCTGAGTCTGGTGCCTTACCTACAATCACAAATATCGGTATCGTACAATCGACAAGCTCGGAATTGTTCTCATTGGCTCGCAGGCACGCTTAGTCTTTGCGGAGATTGTGGAGGAAGAGCCGAACAACCTTCCCGCTGCCTCGGCGGTCCACCTTTTAATCAAACTACATTCAGGTTCACAAGCACGATGTAAAGCATCCATCAGAGCAGTAAAGATGTCACCACCAACTCTTCAGACTATCAAGATCGACCCAATATCCGAAAAAGCAGTGCTGCTGACATACAACCAGCCTAAAATCTCTAATGCATTTACACTCCAGCAATACTACGACCTAGCGGAAGCCTTGAAATGGGCACGCGATGACCCCAAGCTCATACTTATCGTTCTCACCGGTGCAGGCAAGCATTACTGCGCAGGCAAAGTCCTACAGTCCCCTGACGCTGGTGGTCCAACTATTGACCAGGAAATCGCTGCAGGTAGTGCATTAGGTCAAGTGCTCCAAAACTATCCGAAGATTTTGATCGCTGCTGTCAACGGTGCGGCCATAGGATGGGGATGTACACAGCTCTGGAACTTTGATCTTGTGTATGCTAGCAGTGTAGCTTTCTTCCAGACACCATTCACGAAATTAGGATTTGTGCCTGAAGGGGGCTCGAGTTTTACCTTTTTGAAGACTATGGGTAGACAGAGGGCTATGAGGATGTTGCTTGCAAGTGAGAGGGTGAGTGCTAAGGACATGCAAATCAATGGACTGGTGACGGAGGTCATTGACGATGGCGGTGATCGCGAAAAGTTCGTGCAGAATGTTTGTGAGAAGGCTAAGACTATATCGGGGTATCCCGCGGAGAGCCTGAAGTTGGTCAAGGAATTGACGAGCCGTGAAGAAGAGACGAAGATAATGAGGGCCGCTAGCGAGAAGGAGAGGATAGCTTTGAGTCGTGTTCTGAGTGGTGATGCTGCCAAGAAGATGATGGCTGATTTTGCATCGAAGTCGAAGAATAGTAAGCTGTAGATACCCAGATGCTGTACACGTCCAGACGCTGTACACACACTCGGAAAGCGCCCCGTGTAGTGAGTGAAGGCGCTCAAAATACCTGCTGTTTTGCTTCAGTTGGACAAGCGTATCTCATTACGCCCTTGCAAGGTCTCATCATGACATGGCTGGCCAGAGACATGCTCGTCCAATATGTCTTATCTAATGCTTGTCAATCTTTGCTTGTCTTCGCAGGCAACAGCCGTGAAGCTGATTGAGATCAATGAGCCAGCACTCTCTACTGACCTAACACGAAATCTGTGGTATTATGCAAAGCAAGAAAAGTGCGCTTTGGCTTTGTGTATACTACCGTATTGTTTCAAGCTTGCGCAGAAGAGCTAATTTTGTCTGCGCCCTTACTTTATTTAAGAGCTTGAGAATCACATGTAGTGAAAGTAGCCAGTCAGTGCGCCTTGTCTCTGCCATACTACGCAGTAATGGACACAGATCCCTCACATCTCGAGGTGAGCTATTCGAACGAACTCTGATACATCTTCCTCCGACTCGTGCTTCAAGCACAAGATAAGGATGAAAATAAGATGCGACAGACAAACCGCTTCAAGCAGTTTGCGACGAAGAAGATATGGGTTTCTAAGTCGTAAGAGATTGTAAGAGGGTCTATGCCGTCACGATTCACAACTTGCCTGCACATAAGCTGATTGACTCGTGCGGTAATAACACAAGAGTTCTGACACGAGAAGCTCAAGGAGTGGATCAAAGCACAGCAACTGCAAGCAGCACAAGACTGCCGCAGATGTTCCTCGGTCCTGGTAGATCGCGTTCGACATTCCTAGAGAGAGGTAAGTCATTCAAGGTCTGGGACATACACGCCGCAAATCACCAATCCTCCACTTCCACATCCTATGAGTTCATTGGAGATGGTACCGCGTACCGGCGACACGCGACAGAAGCCTCTGCAGTACACAGCTCGTCTCGATTGAGTACTAGTCTAGCTTCTGTCTTCCCTTGCTGCCCACCTGATGGCTTGCGCCGCCTCTAGGAGATCCACCTGCAACAAGAACACTTCTCGCCAGACTTGATGGGATGTCAAATCTGATCTGAGAAGGAGCTCTTGCGCCTGGATAAGACTACGCGGTAGTGACTAGAAGACCAGGTTTATGGACATTCACGAGTTTAGCGCTTGGGGAGTGTGGTGGTCATATTGGTGTCTCCTCCTCATTTGATCTCTCAGTATAGCGCACATTCCTTTCATTTCAAATCTCCAGATTGCAGAAATCCCTAAACGCCAGACGATCGATCTTCAAGCCACGAAGCTTAAGTCACGTCAAGAGTCGAAATGGGACTTACTTCGACTCCTGGGTGATTGTCGCTATCCTTCCCTGCCTTACCTGATGATTTTACAACGTCGCTAGTATGTATCACCTGCAACAAGAGCCGTCCTCGCTATGGTCAATTTTTGCGACCATAACCTCAGAACAAGCACTTGCGTCTGTAAGAAGACTGCACAGTAGCGATTAGAGACCAGGCTGGAAAAAGGCGCGAGCGTTCCCAGGGAACTTTTGCGCTCTCGGATATAGCTCCTGATCCATCGACATCTCTTGTTCATCTCTTGCGCAGTTGATCATCACTGCCAGTTCGAAATGTTGTCGATCGAAAAGTCGTGGACAGATCTCAAGGTAGCCACAACATATTCAGATGGTGAAGAAGACAACAGGCTTGAAGACAACAGCAATGGAGAAGGTAAGATGGCTGTCAACTTAGTGACATGTCACGATATCCGACAAACACTACATTGCAGGCGTTGCGAAATCATGAGGCTAAAGTCGCGCTTGAATCACTTTCAGCACGCTTTTCCACTATATCACTTATTTGCACGTCGCTTCCGGTCACGATGATAGCGGGTTGTCCCCTTCCTTATCGGAGCGTTTCCTGTCTTCTGCTTCGCGAAATATCCTACTGAACAGTACACAACCTAATTAGACCAAACACATACCTAAAACGCCATATTCCGGCTATAGCGACCACGAAAGCCAAAGAGGAACAGCCTCGTGCTCCACTTCTTCCTTTACCTCCATAAAATACCCGACCTTCGATCAGCGCCTTCTCAAGCTATACGATCTTTACTTCAAGCGCTCAGTAGACAGACCATTTGACTCAAACAACCTCAAAGATGGCATTTGCCACCAGTGTGCTGTCGCAAAGGAAGAATGCAGCACCCCCTCGAAGCCTTTCGTCTGGTTGACCCTGGTAACAAAAATTGACGAGATCATCTTCCCTCTACTGCGGACATTTCCAGGTCTGCCACTGGAATTTCATAACATCCGCTGCAAGGCTGAACTTCTTGTCGCAGTTCAAGATCTCTTCGAAGCCCTAGAGAAGAAGAACAAGGTCAAGCTTACAGCAGACATCGACAGCATTGAGATTTTCGACTTAGCACACACTACTTACTAAAGAATTGACCAATCGACTAGGTACAGCCGGGAAATCGAACACCTATACGAGACAACACGACGCCGATTCCATCTTGAGACTGAGGATGGCGATCCTTATCTCCCCGACTATGGTTCCCAGATCCAGCCGATATACCTATCGTTGAGATTGTACTGGAGGCGTCAGTGATCCAAGCCATTCTTCCTCCTGGTCAAGCCTTAGGCTCATTTCGACCTGAATCCAGCCATCACCGTCGTTTCATGACATGCCAAGCCGCAAGAAACGCATAGACTTCAACAAACCTGTACACATCATGTGAAAGTATCTTGCTGACCCGACAAAGACATGCTGGAACGATCTCAAGAAGTGCGGTGGTATCCGTATCACGCTTCACGATGCTGCAGGATACTCGCCAGCACCACCAGGTGTCACGTACAGACCTTCGATATGGCCGCCAGTTGCCATGCGGACTATGCGACCACCAATTGTGGTGACAGAAGAGCAAGACGAATTCAAGACTGATGCGAAATAGTATCAAAGGGAATTGGAATGAATCGATCATACCTAGTGGTCATACCAGATATGTGAATGAGCAAGACGTTAGCCATATCATACAGTGTCTTTTCTTCATGCTCAGAAGTCCTTCAGTTGTGGTCCAGCCGGTGCGGTACAGGAGTCATCGAAGTCAGTGATTGGTATTGCCAAAGTTGATTTGCAGCTCGGGTTTGTGCACAACTGGATACACGCTCCTCGAAACATGGAAAGAGCTTGTCGTCACGCCTGTTAGCGTTGGTGGTCATGGTATCAGAGCAACTCTCCCCGTAGTTCCAGATTGCTGCAAGAGATTGTATGTGGTGTTCCAGCTTCTACAATTCAATAGCCATTGGAAGATGATGGCGCCAGAACATATGTGGCTGCAGCATTGCATGCCTCCATCGGTTGCCGTAGATATGCTCGACAGACGTAGATCGACTTGACACCAAAGGTACCCAAATTTCAGTACCATCGATCACCTTTTCATCTTTTCCCATCTGATATTTGCATGATGTGGTGAAGATTGACCCGACTGCTCATCCGCAACGTCCAGTCGTTAGTACTTACGTGACCGAGCCACCTTTCTACAAGTAGAAATTCACCTGAAACAGCAGGGTCAAGCGAAGCTTGTCACGGGCTTAGATGAAAATTTTATCTTATCTGATAATCGATATCCACAAATTTTCTAATCAACTCATCTCTGACCACTGCCGTTGCATTCGATGGAGCTTTTCTCGTGTTGATACATCCGCCAGCTTGAAAAGGGGCCTTGGCAAGAGACCAGCTCGGCTGCTGGTTCGTGTCTTCAAGCCCTCTTTGTTAGCTCAATGCAATCCTCCCACCATGTCGAAAGTGGCTCGCGTAGGCTTGCGGGAGCGTGATCGGAAAGAATTCAATAAAGTGCAGACTTCTGCATATATCGTCGACATGCTTCCATCAACTGTAGCTTAACGAGTGTTGCAGTCATGGCCAACGATATTGATCAGATAGCTACAACGGACGCATTTAGCAAAATTCAGCCCCAGACAAACTCTACTGCCGTCAGCATTGACGACCCTGAATGCTTCCCAGAAAAGAAGCTGCCAGCTGGACAAGATGAAGCACAAGAAGGTGTACGCGAAGTCGAAGCTGTGACCCTGTCATGGACGAAGCAATCGCTTGTTACAGCATTTGTCTGGTAAGCATAGTGGTATCGTGGTTGTATTTCGCTAACCCTACACAGCATGTTCATGCTTTACTTCGTCAATGCCTTCCAGTCGTCGATCACCAACAACCTTACGCCATACATCACTAGTGGCTTTCAAGAGCATTCGTTGCTCACGGTCATTGGCATTGTGTCAAGCTCCATGGCAGCAGCGGTCTACATCCCCGTCGCAAAGATTCTCGACGTCTGGGGTAGAGCTGAGGGCTTCATGTGTATGGCCTGCCTCGCAACATTGGGTCTTGTGCTTAGTGCTGTCACAAGAGACCTGCCAACATTCTGCGCTGCGAACGTCTTCTATACGATTGGCTTCGGTGGCATGATCTATTGTGTCGATGTGATTACGGCGGACACCTCAAGCCTCAAGCATCGAGGTCTAGCTTTTGCTTTCACGTCTTCGCCATACATGATCACTGCTTTTGCTGGACCAAAGGCGTCAGAAGCATTCTATGAAGGCATTAGCTGGAGATGGGGGTA